>JACTOM010000939.1:1468387-1499237 GCA_015832385.1 Elymnias hypermnestra
AGTGGATTAAAACTGAGTGACAGAGTGAGAAATAGTGTGATAAGAGAACGTTGTGGTATAAAAGAAGACGTAGTGACTAAAATTGAGAAAGGTATGCTTAGATGGTTTGGGCATGTAGAGAGAATGAATGAAAGGAGACTGACAAATAGGATTTATGAGTCAAGAGTGAATGGGAAAGTTGGAAGGGGAAGACCAAGGCGAACGTTCCTGGATCAAATCCAGGGCATTTTAAATAAGGGCCAGGTCAAGAGTACTCTAAACTGATGAACTTGTATGAAAGGTTAAATGAGAATGAAAGAAGCGAAGGAGATATGCAAGGATCGTGGCAAGTGGAAGGACGTTGTCTCTGCTTAGCCCTATGGGAATGAGGCGTGATGCTATGTATATATTTATGTAATATTAATACTTTTTCTGGTCTTTTTAATTGGAAGATCAAAAGTAGCAAACACGCAAGCAAAGAATTCAGCCTCTATCATTCTTATATCTCTCATAGTTAGTGTTTATCATATATTTTGTGTATATTTATATACTACATCGACTCGACAGTTTTCAGGTTAGGTAACGTTAGCTTTTTTCGCGTTCATTTTTTTAAGGAAATACTACCACAGAAAAAGAACTAACCTAACCTTAAAAATCATGTTTGTAGCTGCGGTGGGGTTAATACGTAAGTACAGTTATTGCAAATTAGTAAATTTGCCATTCCGAGAATCGAATTTTGGATCGTTGCAAAGTTAAAAAAACGCGATTGCTGAGATTCCGCTTTTGAGTTCAGAATTTCTTGGTTGTCAATGTCAAATGTTAAACACAAATGAAAAAACAAAAGTATTTTCTTCAATTTCATTCGATTTCTAAACAACGGGATGAACGTCAAACTTTCGACAATCAAAGCCAAAGTACATTAAAGAATAAACTTCACTTTTAAATTCATGCAACTTCTGAACGTCTTTTAAATTTAACTGATTTCTAAACGGCGAGTTTCTAGTTTCTAAGGGAAAGCGAAATTGTTGTTTTTTCGTAACATTCGTAACATCATCAACGTGGAATGTTCGACATTAGCAAATTTAAAAATACTCTACAGGTATTGAAAGATAAAAATAAAAACAGTAAAGGTACATCGGTGGGTGTCATTGGTATCCTTGGAATATGAGCTAACTCACAAGTCGCAGGCCCAGTTATAAGGCTCGGTACAATTTTCTTTACATTGACATTTTAATAGTTCGTTATATCTTTTGTATAGAATGTCGGATTTTAATCATTGGTGACGTCACCTTTAGGAATAGCGGGGCTGCCGGGGACTGTGGGCCGTTGCTGCCTAGTGACTTTCATTTCTGGTTTTGCCGATAATCACCACGCTTGGCAGGCGGGTTGGTGATCGCAGTGCTGACCCTCTCGCACCGATAACGCTGCTACCAGTTATCGGTCTAGCATTTAGGTCAGCGGGAAATGGATCTGCCGTCATTTATTGGTGTGGAATGTTATAGATAGGAAATGACAGTCAGATAGGAATTTCGGGGGGGTATTTGGTTTGGGGATAGGGTATTTCTACCGCGGAGGGGATAAATTGTAGCGGTAGTAACAGCTCGAGGTCGCTTACCCGCGTGCTTAGCTAGTAATCGGACAGGTTATCTGACTAAGCACCCTCTGGGTGGGTGGCCTTATACGAAAGTTCAGAGTCACTCAGCGTGCGATAGAAAGGGCTATGCTTGGAGTGATCAAATTCGAAATGAGGAGATCCGTAGGAGATCTAAAGTCACCGACATAGCCTTTCGAATCGCGAACCTGAAGTGGCAATGGGCGGGGCACATCGCAGACGGACCGATGGATGTTGGGGCTCGAAGGTGCTGGAGTGGTGACCCCGCACCGGGCGGCGCAGTGTAGGTAGACCCCCCACAAGGTGGACCGACGACATAAAGAGGGTCGCCGGTAGCCGCTGGAGCCAGGCGGCGCAAGATCGGGCCTTGTGGGCATTGATGACGACGTCACCTTTTGGTGGTACTTTGGTTTTTACATTTTTAAGATGTCGCGTAATAACATTTTTTTCACAAATACCTACCTTTTCCATCGTTTTCGTATCCGACGCGATGCAGTTTCAGCAGATGACAGATTTTTTGTGACTAATTTTTTCACACCTCGGGTTACTTTAATGCATTTTTATTAGGGACCTCTATTGTTTTTGAGAAAGTAATATAGCATATGTTTCTCAGTAATATATACATACATAGTTACAAATGTTTCCTTTTTATAATATTGGTTTAGATAGGTGATAATCCTTACATGTTTGAACGCCAAAGTTCTTGCGAGCAAAGTTAGGTCGTTCGATTAGTGTACCCAAGCTCAGATCAAAGTGCTGTTTACAACACCTGACACCTTCGCATCCTACACGAACTAAGCGTAAAGTAACATTTAAGTACTTCGAATCTCACCTTAAAGGATATTAAATATCATTGATATTGTTAAGGAGCGTAATAAAAAGGGCGTGCGTACAAAGTACATGTCAGAAGTGTAACTTCTTTGGTAAACCAATTTTTAAGTCTTGTTTATATTTATACAAATCTAAAACTTTAGATTTCCGAGATTTAAAGGGAGGGAAAATAGGAAGCTATGCTAGGATTTTAATTGTCATTAAAATGTCGAAAATTAATACAAATAATTTATTGAAATCCCAAATGACAAATTGTAAATAAAAATGCCACCTGTTTTTAGCGACTTAGCATAAAAACGCTGCACATCTTCGTAACGCTAATCACGCGTTTCATCCGTAAAAATTTTACCCTTCATGCCCCTAAAAAAGTTCAAAATGATATTACCTGATATCGTCATAAGAAAACATTGGTTAGTAATTGTTGTTGTAATAAACAATGCTATAAGGCCGATCGCGCCTCTCTATCGCTCGTTATATCTTGAGTAACATTTTATATATCACTTATACAGCAAGAAGAGAGAATACACAATTTTTAATAACCTATCTGAATCACTTTTGGGTTTGCCTCCACTTAATTTGAAGAAATATGTCAATTACATTATTTTACAAAAGGCATATTATAATGTGCCTGCCAATCCGCAGTGGAGTAGCGTGGTAAGTCTATGCTCTAAAAAACCCTCTCTCCTATGAGTGAGGAGGCTTGTGCCCAGCAGTGGGACGTTATTGAATGTTGAAGATTATTTAGGCGACAGATATGTTTGGATTATACTCCACGCACACAAAAGCTCAACACATTGTAAAGAAAAGTATATTTAAAGAAGTAACCATTGAGTTTCTTGCCGGTTTCTAATCAGCAGAGACAAATTTCCGAACCGGTGATAGATTTGTTACCAATTGGACAGATTACTGATAATTCAAACAGGTTTTTTGAGCCTACTTGCAAAATTATATTTTGATTTTGTTTTGTTGCGCACTTTCGCTTGCACACTCTGCTCAAGCGGAACGTAACAATGCTTCACGCTTTTTCATGCATGCACCCGGCAACCACATGACGTAACTATCATCTTGGGCTAAAAAAATAAAGTTGCCCTTGACACTTCGATAAATAAGTGGTTGCTAAGTTACCGGGGGGAAAAGTGATGCACATGCACGCCAGTGGTATATAACCAGGATAGAAGGAGGCACTTTTGCTCTGCATATTGGGGCTGAAAAGAGAACTTTTCGTCCCGCAATAAGAAAAAGATCTTTATCCCTTTTTATTGGCCCCCGTAACTTGCCTGCGCTTTTTAACGGAAAGCACCGTCGCCTGTCCCGCGCCGTACGTACGTTTTTGCGTTCATTGCCCCGCGGGCCGGATGTGGCTCTTGTTTTGTATTTATACACTCATATCTTAAAAATTAAAATTCACCTCAAGAGTTATTATTTACATCAATTATATAATAAAAAAAACACAAATAATCACTAATAAACATTTCGACGCGATACTCGCACCGTTAGTAACAGTCAATTTGTAACTGATAGTTTTTTAATATTGTGGGGTTTTCTCTCTACGCATATTTTTGTACGACAGTTACCGAGAACCGAAATAAATAATACACATTATGACTTAAAAAGAAAAAAAGTCATCCGTTCTCGCCTGCGCAAACATGCTCCTCACTCATATGAGAAATGGTTTTTAGAGCATAGACCTACCACCCTGTTACACTATGGATTGGCAGGCATACAAGTGTACTCTCTATTCCTTCATTCGCATGGTCCGACGTGATGGAAATCCGACACGACCAGAGAGAGATCAGGCACAGGACCGACGTCTTAACGTGCTCTTTGCGGCACGCGGGAGTACAAATATTCTTCAGGCAAATATTGAGAAAAACTTAATAGAAATCTCAATATCGATTTTTTTTTAATTCGTCCGAGCACCGATATCAGGACCTCATGTCTGTAGTCGAACATGATGAATGCCAAACGTCGCCACGTCTCTTCTTTTCCCACTCTGTATGGCGATTCGCATTTTCTCTTGCCACAGCTACATATATTGTATATATTTTACTTAAATCTTTCACGTCTACTAGGTGTTGTTGTCTTGATTGATATCTACGTATAGATGTTTTTAATAAGTCCGCTGTATATGAATAGGTTGTATTTATATTCAAATTGAGATTGAAACAATACACAATCGAAATAGTGCATACAGTTGGTCGAGTCTTCTCTAAGCCAGGTTAATTTCCTGTTGCAGTGCATTGATACGGTTAACCTCGCGTCGATATGTTGCTAACATTTTATTGGACACGTACAATATTTACTGTACAGTGCTCTCTGTTTCTTCAAGTAGTATATTGGGCAAAGGGAGAAAAATAAGTCATTCCCTCTCGCTAATATCAAACTCGTGGATGGAGATGCCCTATTTTTATCCCATATTGCGTATACGAGGTTTTTAAGTCTAAATTACTTTATTACAACTTTAAATATCGTTTCGATAAAGAAGTGGTTGCTAGGTTACCGGGAGTAAAAGTGCATACGGCACATGGAATCTATTTGGGAGAGAACGAGGTGCTTTTTCCCCCATACAGGGACCGAAAAGCTTCACCGGACCGAAACTTTTCAACCCAATGTAAGAGGATATTAAATTCTTTTGCCATCTAACTTTTTATATTCTTATTTACTTCTATTGGAATGATGATTAGCCAACAATAAATATAAAAGGCACCTCGGTTTTTTAGGCTTTAAAGCCTTTTAAAATTATTAATGGAAGTTGTGAACATCTCCTCTTTCCTCTTTTTCCACTTTGATTCTCCTCTCCAATGCAAGTAGTTGTTAGAAATATTGTGACACATGAAGTTTATTGATCCAATGCAAAAACATTAGAGAGAAAAATTGAGGTGGGGAAGAAAAGAGGGAGGAGTCTCATCTCCCCTCTCCTAGAATCCTCGTCTTCACTCTCCACTTTCTCTACCTCAATTCTCCTCTCCAATGCAAAAGTTAATAAATTTTAAGTGTTACAATATTTCTAACTGTTTGCATTTGAAAGGGAAATTGAGTTGAAGAAAGAGAGAGGGGGAGAAGGATATGTGAAGACCGGGGAGGAGAGAGGGTAAGAAGAGAAATGGATGAGGATAAATCCTTATCTTCCCCTCTCCTCTTTTCCCACCTGAACTCTCCTCTCCAATAAAAAGTCAAGAAACTTCATGTTTTACAATATTTCTAACAACTGTTTGCATTGGAGAGAGGAATTGAGGTGAAGAAAGAGAGAGGGGGAGAAGGATATGAGAAGACCGGGGAGTGAGAGGGTAAGAGGAGAGATGGATGAGGATAAATACTTATCTTCCCCTCTCCTTTTCCCACCTGAATTTTCCTCTCCAATAAAAAAGTCAAGAAACTTCATGTGTTACAATATTTCTAACAACTATTTGCATTGGAGAGGGGTATTGAGGTGAAGAAAGAGAGAGGGGGAGAAGGATATGAGAAGACCAGGGGTTAGAGGGTAAGAGGAGAGACGGATGAGGATAAATCCTTATCTTCCCCTCTCCTCTTTTCCCACCTTAATTCTCCTCTCCAATGCAAAAGTCAATAAACTTCATGAGTTATAATATTTCTAAAAACTGTATTTGTTTGAAAATTTGAATACGTCATAAAATATATAGGGAGAGTGTGAACTGATAGTACTATTTGATAAATAGTTTCAGTCTATCTCCGTTTGCTTCGAGTCATTCAAAATCACTTAGAAATTCAACGGGAGCAAACACTCTCCTTATATCGTACACCTGCTCCTGGGAAATAAACTCCGCCATTTCAACGTTCGTAATACTTTGAAATTGATTCTGCGATGCACGTTGGATGCGATGCTTTATTGCAGTTGCTTTATTACTGTTTTTTTAATCATTTTCAAGAATTTTGAAGTGGAACTTTTTTAGGTATTAAATGAGACTCGGCCGTTATGCTTGGCTATGTAACGCTCGTTCGACTAATACCGGATCTTTTGAACTAAGGCAGCGAGAGCTCTATATACTCACTAATTATTTAATACTAATAATACATTATTGATGGAAATTTATACACAGTTACAATATAACACGACTATGCTTTTCGTAACGCTCTCGTCACATATCTTTTAACGAACCGTAATTCTCTCTTTTTACTAACTTCTATCTCTCCCTTAACATCCGTTCGCTTCTCCCGATTACACTCTTCGTAACGCTTTCTTAATGCTCTCGTCGCACAATAATATACGAAACGTAATTCTCTCTTTCTACTAACCGACCCGACCCGAGATTCGTACCCCGGATCTCATATGTTGAACTTGTTAAGCACTAGACCGATGAGGTAGTCAGATAGAGTTAGTATTACCACCTCTTTTTTTCCGCTGGGATATGCATTTGCGCACCCCTGCCACGAAGTAGGGAGTGTAGGACTCGCCGGCAAGGCCAGAATACCCACTAAACACAGCGACACCCTCCTCTCCCTGAATCGGGAGTGTCAGAGGCTCCTTTGCCCATTTACCCTGACACTCCTAGATGAAACCGACTGAGGATGTTCAAGGAGGAGACTAGAGGCGTTCGTAAAGACGCCTCCTGCCGCCCAGCCTTCCGAAGGGCAGCAGCATCTGCTGCAGCTTCCCCTTCTCGCTCCATTGCCTCCTTCAAAGAAATGACGGCTTCGCAGAAAGAGGCAACTGCATTTCATCCTATCTCACTGTCAAGCATGGCGCCAACTATACTTGACAGTGAGAGATCTACTCCGATGAGGAACATTAGAGGATGAAGTTACCACCTTTTTATTATCGCTGGGAAATGCTTTTACGCACCCCGGAAGAATAAGAATTCTTCCAACCGGGAGTGTGGGACTCGCTGAAACCAGCATACCCACTAAAACCCAGCGCATCCCTCGTCATCCTTGGATAAGATCACTAGAGGGTCCCATTTCGTATTCCACTCTAGTGAGCTGGATGATGCCGACTATAACAGTCTACAGTTTACTGAGGGGAACAGTGAAGCGCATACCTGCGTCTATTGCCACCCAGCCTCCTTCGACGGAGAGGAAGGGCATTAGCAGCATCCTCCCTTTGCCTCTCATTAGCCTCCTTTTGCGAGATGACGGTCTCGCAAGAGAAGGCAACCACCCTCCGTCTAAACTCATTGGTGAGCATCACATTAATTATGCTCTCAATAGAGAGGTCTCCTCGGACCAGCGACAACAACATACGCCGCTGGGGCGCCCACGCAGGACACTCTGTCAACGTATGGTGCACCGTATTTACAGTGGCACCACACTCATGATAGACGGGCGTTTCCTTACGACCTATCTGGTGCAGATACTTGCCGAAGCATCCATGCCCCGTCAGTACCAGACGGTAGGAGAGAGATTCATGCCTCCTAGTGATTCAATCCTCCAGGTGTGGACGGATCGCTGCCACACCCGCAGTTGGGGATCGAAAGTCTTGGCTCCACTTTTCGATCAGTGCTCTGTCGGTAGAGCCCTGATCCTCCGGACCCGGTCCATGTTCGGTTCCTCGCTACCGGATGCACTCGTAGCAATTCTACTCTGATAGGAGATCGCGAGAACCTCCGCCCATAGTTCCCACATTATGTTACCACCTGGAATAACTAATATATCTAGCTATATTATAACATTTGTAAAGTTTTAAAGAAACCCCTAAAAAGGCAACTCGAACTTCCAAAGTATTAAGATATTTTAGGCTCCATTACACCTTCCCCTGTAATAACGCGTTGAGCCGTCTCGTGTTACTTTTATATCTATTTTAATTATTACTCTCAGCAGTATAAACTTACACACAATTAACGGTGCCAGTGATAAAGCGTTTAAAGTAAACGACACCATTTATGTAGAACAACGCCTCAGGGATCTGCGGAGTAATGGTAAAACTAATTTAAAACTTTTGTTGTGGGTATTTATATATTACTTTGTAGAGATATCGTATACAACGGCACCAAACGTCGCGTGTCGTTCTTTTTAACCGATTTCGAAAAAAGGAGGAGGTTATCAATTCGTCTGTATCTTCTGGCTGGGTTATGAAAGGTGCTGCTTCTTGTAGTGTCACATTTGTAGTTCAGTTCTGATACATCCACGAGAAAACCTTATAAGTCTTAAATTAGGTATGAGCGCGACAAATGTACGAATAACTCAAGATCACGCCAACCGATTTCGATGATTCGTTTTTTTATTGGAAAGGTATTGTTCATGGGATCCCTGACAAAGTAACGGAACTCTTCAATTCTTAGGAGCAAATTAACGATACTCGTCAGAATCTTTCCAGATATTTGAGTCACCTACCGTAACGTTTGTATGGTGAAGTGATTGTCGTAGTTAAATATGATGATCAATGGAACTCCTCAACGGGTTGCAGTAAGGGTGCGGTTTGTGGCAGAATATGTAACTGTCTATAATCAAATGGCAATGAGCTTACGTTTGTTGCGACATTGCTACTTTATAAGGTGTATTGTGTGAAGTAGTGGCAGCCGAATGTTTGGGAGAGGAAACTTTTGCGTATAAGTGATGTTCTCGATTACCATATTAAAAAGTGGTTATAGCGGGGTGGCTAAATAACGAAAACTTTTAACAAAAAATGGACCGCCTTCAAAACCAACTCTTACAAATGCTCTAAAAAGTTAAAACATAATTGCGTATTCTTTTTTAGAGTTCTTGTTATATTTGTCTTAAAGTAACCATTTGTTGCAGTTTTTAGGGCTGGTAATATAAATTATCTTTATTTTCTCATCACAATTAATTTGCAGTTTCTTAAATATACAATAATTTTATAGAAAGTTTTACTTTTTGTTAGTATGTATAATTTGTTTCGTCGCCGAAAGAGTCGTAACTAGTTAGAAACTTTCTGCGTGTTATGCGCCACATTTGGAAAGTATTTTCAATTTCCTCATAACATTACAGTCAGTGGAATAAAGTTTTATTTCCCCAGAGCAGTCGGGTGATATGGAGAAAGGGGAGCCTAGTGCGCTCGTAATATAATTTTTAACGGACGATGAATGATATCAAAGCGTACTCACTCGTTGCATTATTAACGTTAGTTTCTTCATATGAATGCTATGTTTTGAAGTGCTACCTAGTTTTTGAAGAGAAAACTTCTTTGGGCGTGTAATTCACAGTATTGAATGGGACTTTGCTGTTACTCTCGGGTATGTGACCCTCTTTCAAGTCTCGTCAGTCTTAGTCATAAGTTTAAAATGTGTTAGAGATCACTTCTATGATGATTACTATTTTATAACTATATGTATACATTATGCTGAGACCTTTTAAATTATATTGATATATATAAGACCCGACAGTCTTCGTTCTGTCAAAATGATTTGGAATGTGGCAGATTTCAGTTTTACGAATGATTTTCGAAATGTAATTACGGCAGTACTAAATATCTTTGGCTCTTACATTTTTGTGACTATTCAATTTGGCCGGAGTGTGACTTTTCAATTGATTTTGAACTTCCTGCAGCGATAATAAAGTGCAAATTGACAGTGAGTACTTTTAATTTATTATCTACTTTATTGAATAGCAATAAAGGTCAAATTGACTTTATTTAATTAAAATAGAAAACTGTATGGGAAACGGAAAAGGGCTGTTTTTAGGGTTTTCCCCTGCAATTTTTCGAACTTTTCTCGCCGTAAAAACCATCCTTCGACGTCAAAAAACATTTAAAAAGAAGAATTGTAAAAATTGACCCAGACGTTGTTGAGTTATGAGCTTACCAACACATTATGCGATTCATTTTTATATTATGAATGACTATCCACATAAATTTGAAAAAAATGGTAAAGGGTTGATGGAATTCAAAAAATGAATATATATATATATATATAAATATATAAAAACACCAACTCACGCTAACAACTTTTATCCTATCCACTATTTAAATATACACAACTTTCACTATACTGTTAAAACTATATTTATTAAAACAACCATGCCACGCAGCAGCTGGAAAGACTGTGTTAACAAAATTGTTCCGATCGTTAAAGTTACCTCGTTTTGCATAACATTTCGAAATACAGCACAATGTCCCTGGTATTTTTAACTTTTGCCACTATATTACTTCAATAAGTTCCAACATTTGAGAGTGCTTTAGGTATAATGCTTATTGGTTTTGTTTGATAGTTTAATTACAAATTCCGTCTGAAATCGTTTTAAGGTCGGCTGTGATTGGTGGTGTGGTTAGGTTAGGTTCTCGAGTGGGGAGTTTTAAAATCATCTGTGGCACGAGAAGAGTAAAGTTTGAAATATAATTATGAACAATCAGAAACTAGTATTAGTTATCTTACCAAATTAATTGAGTCATTGTATGTACTCCATTATTGTACCTTATGATCTAAATTAACCAGGGTTCCGAATTGAGCCATAATAACTAACCGTTTTTTCGAAAATTGTATAGTTACCACTGTTACGTTAATGACAAGAGTATGGTTATTTCACAACGGGCAAATGCCTTTACGCATCCCGATCAGATCTCAAATTTTACCGAGAGTGTGGGAATCGCTGGCAAGCCAGAATACCCAGTAAATCCCAGGGATTCTATAGTGGAGGATCAGAGGCTCGGTAGACGCAATATACCTTGGTACTTCAGAAGATTTCGAGGCTTAACCTCATTGCCCGGGCATTAATCGGGGCGATCCAGGTCACCCCAGTATATCGTCCAGTTTGACTGTCGCTACTGCCAGATTCATCTGGGAAACGTAGGAAGCAGAAAAAGCATAAACCTACGCCTTTTACCGTTCAACCTCCTGTACCAGAGTAGAGCGCCCACAGCGTCCTCCCTCTGCCTATCATGTTTCCTTGAGCGAATTAACAGTCTCACAGAAGAAGGCCACTGCCTTCCAACGAAAGATTCCTTTCTACCAACGACGTTAATAGATACCTCTGGTGTCGTTACGCCAGGCTTTTTGCCAAAGAGTGCCGCGCTGAATCCTATAAAGCAGATTAAACATAGAGAATTCGTATAGCATTTTAATTCACGCATATAGAATACGTGGTAATAATCCACGAGAGAAAAAAATATCTCTTTTACAAGGAACCTATGCAAATAAACGCCATCTATCTTGGTAGATAGCGGATAGGGTCTATAAAAAATCACTCCGGCGTACATTTGTAACTCGGTCTAAGGTAGCTTATCAATGACGAGCGGCCGGACTGTAGGGAATGCGTCTCTCACATATTAATCACGATTTTCTACCAGTTACAGCGGATATTTTTCACACTACCCTCATATTAGAATTACGTACTCACTTTAATAAGAAAACCTATAAATAAACGAAGTATTGAAGTAATACACAAGGCGGCTGAATTTATAATTACATGAGCAACAAAGGATTAAGCAAAACACTATAATAATACAGCATGGTATTTTTAAGTTAAGAACAAAATTGAAAAGAAAACAATGAAAAATGTTGGAGAGGGATTCAGGTTCAGATGAATCCCTCCGGGTTCAGTGGACTGTATGGGGTTCGTAGGGCTTTCGATTTCCAATCTTCGGTTCGTGGGGTTCGGATCTTCGATCTTCAGTTCTTCGTTGCCTGGGTCTTCAAGGTTGGGTGGTTCGGTCGTCAGTTGTTCAGGCTTGGGTCTTCGGATTTCAATGTTCGTGGTTCGGTTCTGGTTCTTGATGTTCACTAGTCGCGCTTAGTAGGGGATCTACGCCACTCGGGAATCTAAGGCGAAATGTGTTCAATCGAACCATGGTAGTGCCCTTCTATACAAATCTCACCCGGTACGAACTCACGGGTCGTGCCGAGCATGAGATAGGGCGAGCGCGGGTGAAGAGGTAGGTGCGGAGGGGGTATCGCCGGTGGTTGACCAATCAGCAGTCCGCAACAAAAAGTTTATCAGTCTAATTAAGAACGTTACCCAAATCACTTAGCTTTGAAATAGTTGCAATGTACTGATGAATAACCACATTGTTACTTGCACTGTTCGCAAAAGCTGTCACATTGGATGTTCTCACCAATGAACTGTATCCTGATGTCATTCGCNCTAGGACTCACGTATATATAGCGTTTATATAGCGCTTTTAAATCGCCATATTGTTTGGTAGGTTGGCACACACCTACAATCAATATGGACAACCTTTACCCGGCAATCTTATTGTTGTCAGTAACATAAAGGTGTCTATTTACTTTTAAAAGTAAATCATCGGTACTTACGTTTTATACAACATCGCAGACGTGACTTTACAGCCTGCTCCTCTTTTCTTGAACCTTAGACTCGGATTCATTCCTTCAGAGTTGAATGTACCGAAAAAAGCGGTCTTATCGCTTAAAAGAGATTTCTGCCAGGCAACCTTAAGGAACGAAAAAAGAAAGAAAGTAAGAGTGTAAAGTTATCTTTAAAACCATAATAAATTTAATATAGGCAAACATATTCCTTTAGGGTCTTATACAGACTTGTTCCTTAAGGAACTTCTTGAAATAGGTACGGCCAAGTTCCTACTGGATGGGATCATGAACAAACAAGAAGTTTCTTTGGGCTCTTCAAACTTATTTGCCAGCTTGACATGAAATTCTGCATCCATATGCCTTTCTTGCCTTGACTGCCTAATTGACCTAGTGGTCAACATGGTCGGCTACAGATATGAGGTTTTGGGATCGAGTACCGGGTCAGTAATGAGTTTTCTATTTAGGTTTTCTCAATATTTGCCCGAAGTTATGTAGTTGTCGCTGTGCTCCACCATCGTACTTTGGAGAGCACGTTCATTCGGTCCTGCGCCTGATCTCTCTTTGGTCATGTCGGATTGCCGTCACATGGGACTATGAGAGTGATGGAATAGAGAATGCACTCGTGTACTATGCCTGCCAAGATGGGTATATGCTTTAATAACCCCTTCTTCTATGAAAGAGGAGGCCTGTGCCCTGCAATAGCACGTTTAAGAGCCTGCTGTTACCCTTTTCATTCTCGATGTAGTTTCACTAGGATTTAATTTTCCCAGTGTGGGGAACTCATCACGAAATGTTTAACACTATTCGTCTGAATGGCATGAATTGTGGCTATTGGCCCACGGGGTCAAAAACTGTGTGAGTAGTGGGAAACAACTCGTAGTTACATTAAACCTCGTGTAAAGATTGGTTAAATTTTGTAATCCGTCGAAGTTAAACTAACACTCGGTGCTTAAAGTTTCCCGCCGAGCGTAACGGAGTTTGTACTACGGAATTGCTGCCAACACCTGACCATTGCGGCTTATCTGTATAGTCTAACGCTTGTCTGTTTAGTCCATGTTATAGAATATTGGACACAACAACGTTCGGGATAATAACATAAACAAATCAAACTATTCCTTATTCTAGATTTGTTTTCAAATCTACAGGTGTTTCAGAAACTTGATACCACAGCGAAGAAACCAAAAAGAAACTCAACATTTACAATGTTTTATAGTGGGGACTATGCTCGGTAGTGTGACAGTTGCCTCATTCTGTGAGGCTATTATCCTGCAGAAGGTGGCATTAGAGAGGGAAAGGGAGAGAGCGGTCGATGCTCCTCCCTCCCGCTGGAGATGGGAAGGTGTCAGACGGCGCAATTTTGGCAGTCTGTTTCCTCTTTCCTGAACCTGAATCAGATTCATCCAGGGCGCCAGAGCTGAATGTATCAGCGAACATCCAGCGTCCACTACTCGAATGAAGAGGGTTCTAATGGGTTTTAGTGGGTATTCTAGTGAACGGTGAGTGCCACACTCCTAGATGGAGCTGTATACTCCCAGCGTGTGTAAAAGCATTATCCAGCGACAAAAAAAGGTTACAATAGTTCTGGGTGCAACTGGAATTAAGTCCAAACATTTCTATAGTTTAATTAATCTTTAACTGCCTCATTGGTCTAGTGGATAGCATGGTCGACTACAGACATGAGGTCCTGAGTTTGGGTCCCAGGTCGGGCAAATTCAAAAATCGATATTGAGTTTTCTATTAAGATTTTCTCAATTTGCTCGAAGTTGGGAAGTTGGCGGTGTGCTTCATCCCCGTGCCTCGGAGAGCACGTTAAGCCATCGGTCCTGCGCCTGATCTCTCCGGTCGTGTCGGATTTCCGTCACATCGGACTATAAGAGTGAAGGAATAGAGAGTGCACTTCTGTACTATGCCTGCCAATCCGCAGTGGAGCAGCGTGGTGGGTCTATGCTCTAAAAACCCTCGCTCCTCGGAGTGAGGAGGCCTGTGCCCAGCAGTGGGACGTTAATGGGCTGCTACTTACTTTTCTTACTTACTAAATAATCTTTAACATTACAATATGCCTTTTGTAAAAGGTTGTTTTTGACATATTTCTTAAAATTTTGTGTATGCAAGTCCAAAATTGATTGCGTTGTCTTATAAAAATGGGTATGCTCAACCCGAAAAATGATTTCAGGAACCTTCTTCTCCCTAAAATACGGCATTACAGGTTTCTTTTTAATATTTGCATTAACATTATGTTTTACGCTTTGTTTTCTATTAAAATAACTTCATACCAAAAGGTTTTCTGGAAGAAAAGGCTTTTAGCGATAAGACCGTCTATTGTACTTTTTTCTTGTATATATATTATAACCATGAACGTATACTAAAGTGTGTATAGACTAAGAGAGTGTTCAGACGTAAGCAATAATGTGATTATGTATGTGCTGTGAGTTTGAGAGTGTTTGATAGATTGTGTGTGAATATTTCTGTTTATTTTGCTACAGTATTAATGTTTATGTAATTAGCTTCATTATAATCTTGCGTTTTAGATACTGTTTGAGTATTTATAAGTTATAGGATGAAGTTTAAGTTCTATCCTATTAGTAAAAAGCATTGTATTTATTTCTTTTATAAAGATGAATCCCAAATATTTTTAAATCATCACACTTTGGGAGCATCGTTCAGTTGCTCTAAATGATGGCTTTACATATTGTAAAACAAAATCCTCCGCTGCGTATGAATGTTTGATCGCGATAAAATCAAAAACTCTTTAATGGATTTTTATGCAGCTTACGCTAAAAGATAGATGCCTTAATAAGGAAAGCATACGTATATAATTTCCTGACTTTTTCTATAAATTAGATGAACTATGACAATAATTGTTGGAAGCGACGGAAAAATCGAACCACCTTGGAGCTTTCATTACAAATGCTGCCTAATCTTTTAGAGATATAACTAAAGAATGTATAGTGGGATATTCATCTTTTATATATCTATAAAAAAGTCTATCATTGCATATATCTATCTTTTACTGATAGCTCACTATATCCATTTTATTTTCTATACAAATAATTACGAACAATGCGGCAATTGGAAGGTTATTCAGACGGATTACTATTAATACTTATCAACTAAAATACGTTACTTACTTTAAAAATTTCATGTACATTACTATATTATTATATACTTTTATAATCAAAGAATTTTCGTAGAAATATTATTCACTGTCACAAAGGGGTGTTACGTAATTACGGCTGCATTGTTTACGTTGCAATTAAAAAGCGGTTGTTTTGAAAAGAACTTTAAATCTATTGTATTCGAAATATATTTCCATTTTAAAATATATCAGAGTGTATATTTTATAAAGAGAAGCCTTGTGTATAAAGCATTGACTCTTATGTTTGTCAACTTCAGCGTGAATCCAAAGTATATATTATGAAAACTCCAAGGTATATAATGAAGGTTTAGATTAATTAATCTTTGTGTCCAGTATTTCTCATTGTTTTCTGAAATACAAAGCCTATAGGAGACTTACATACTCGTATAATATAAGCTTCCCATATGACAATAATTCAAAGAATACAAAAAGTACAGTATGAGTACAAAGTACTGATACTTTTTTGTCAAACGAATTTTTGAGTCTTGTTTATATTTATACAAATCTAAAACTTTAGATTTCCAAGACTTGGAAAGAGGGAGAAAGGGTGATGTTAATAATTTCATTGTCATTAAAATATTAAAAGTGTCGAAAATTAATATAAATAATTAAAATCTCAAATGACGAATTGTAAATAAAAATGCCACGTGTTTTTTTTATAAATATTAGTTATTATTAAATTTATGAAATGTTTTTTTTTCAATTTTATTTATTTATTAAACATTCAATAACAAAATACATTTTAATATGGAAGAAATATATTTTAGAGTCGCTCGCTAAATTGCAGGTTAAGTAATACTAATCTCAGACTCTACATTATTACATTACATACTTTGAATGACTTAAAACACAATACAAACTAATAACTGTCACTAGGTGAATATTACTACATTCTCCTGTGCTGCCGGTCTTATACCAAACCCCACCCAAAAATAATAAGTCCACCAATCACAGTCGTCGTCAAAACGACGACTAAAGAGAAGTGTTGATTAAATTTGAGAATTTCCGGACCAGCGTTAAACCGGATGTTGTGCATGTAAACGTTTGGCTGATATAATTACAAATACCTCAGCATAATAAACAAATATAGTAATTTAATAGCAAACCACAAATAAAATAATCATGATCGCTAACATTTATTTGTGAGTGGTGAGAAATTAGCTGTGGTCAACTTTATCTACGTATAGGGTGAGCGGTAATCTGATTCAAGCATTAAAGTCTCTCTATGAGGGTTCTAGTGCTTGTGTCAGTATAAACGGGGCGTACACGGAGTGGTTTCCTGTCGAAAGAGGTGTTCGACAGGGATGTGTTGCGTCACCATGGCAGTTCAACCTATTCATGGATAACGGTTTGACAGATTTAAGAGAAAGTATGTATGGGTTAAGAATGGATGAATTACTCATCAAATGGTTACTTTACGCTGATGATCAAGTTATACTTGTGTCATCCGCTAATGAGCTACAGGAGATGGTAAATATCATGAATTAAGCTCTGAAAGGGAAAGGAATGAAAGTGAATGTAAACAAAACGAAAGTTATGCTTTTTGAAAGAGATGGATCTATGATGAAAGGCAATATTTTGATAAATGGGGAACAAGTGGTAGAGGTGAAATAATTTGTTTACTTGGGATCTAAATTTACAAAAGATGGAACATGTGAAAGTGATATCGAAAGGAGAGTGAATGCAGGGAATATGGTAAATGGTGCTCTGCATGCTTTTATGAATNGGCCAGACTGGCTGTGCATGCAGGAGTGTTGGTGCCAACACTTATGTGTACCGAGTGGGAGATAGGACGATCGCGGGTGATGAGGTGGGTACGGGAGAGGTGTCACCGGTTGTTGACCAATCAAAAACAATCGCGGCCGGCGACGCCCTAGTTTCGGTGCTCCCGTCCGCAACAGGGTCCTTTTGCTGATCTGATATATTTTTGACAGTCCCGGGCATATGGAGAAACTCATTCGTAGCGAGAGTGACAGGATTCTCTCTGTATGTCACATTCCCAATGCTAGAGGTAGTGACCTCTCATGATATTACTTACTTTACTTTTTTTGCAATGCTTCCCCATCTGTTTCAAATTTGCGCGAGATCATCCGGGATTTGGGTTATGAGAGTGGTGCGAATTTGAGCAGTCTCACTTCTGCGTTTTGGTCTTTCCTCGGTGACAATACCCAAGAGTTAATCGTAGGCACTTGAATAAAAGTCTTGGTTGACTTCTCTAACATGACATCTCAAAGGCGTTTTCTATCTGTTGATTTTTAGTAACTATGCCAAATTTCTGACCTACCCCTAAATACACACTAAAACATGATAGTGGTCAGACGCGTGGATTCTTTTTCAGATAAGTCACCGGTTAGTACCCTGGGTATCATCATTATTTACGTATATTTCATCACTGAAGGTCGTCCCTGCTCTGGGATGCCTTAATGGCATGAATGAGCTTCAATTTCTTTCTATCCTCAGTTTCTGTAAGGGCTGTTGGAAGTGCGTTCTCGCTGAGCGATCCCTTGGTTTTTCCTTCATCATTTCCTATCACAACTAGCTTCGCCGGGTTATCTGGCTGTCTTTGGGTGATATGTCTGAAATAGTGGAGTACTCGTTGGTAGAAAGCAGATATTGGATTCCAATCCATCATTATACTTTTTGGTAAAGGAAAACAGCGTGACAAAACCTGCACATCTTCAGGTTATTCCGGGGTATGTCTAGCCAGCTAAACTACAGTGGAGCAACGCGAGAAAACCCATCAGGGTTTATACTCTATAACCATCTCCCCTACGAGTGAGAAAACTTGTGCACAGTAATAAGACGTTAAAAGAATGCTACTTACTTTTTTTTTAATAATGATTCTGTCGAATAAGGCTCGCTAAAAACTATGTCTCTTTTATTAGGTTGTGCAAGTTAACTTGTCAGATACACACAATGAAGACAAATTATACACCCAATCCTCATTCACCTCCCGGCCATCAATCAAAAGTCATATAAAAACGAACGCCATTCTCTAACCCGTAAAATTATTTCTTTCGTAATACGAGTGTACGCGGAGATAATTTTTCCGACGCTTTTTCAAGATTCCCCCCTTTCGTGTCATTCGTTTTCTTTTGTGGTCCGTGGACGCGTTTTTTAACAGACAAATAACCCTGTATAGTTAAACATGACAAGGGTACATTTTACATCCCGGAACAACAGAGTACGATGGTCTGAATCACATTTCAAAACTGTTTATTTTTAACCGGCTTCAAAAAAAGGAGGAGGTGCTGCTCGTCATAGGGTCCCATTTTTTTTAAATCCAGTTCTGATGATGGCATCCATGAGAAAACCGGATAAGTGTTAAATTTGCATTAAGCATGTGCGCGACAAACGGACGAATGACTCAAGATCCCGCTAACTCATTTCGATAGTTTGGTTAGGTTCTGATGATGGATTCCATGACAAAGTGACGGATCTCTTCAATTCTTAGGAACAAATTAACGATACTCGGCAGAATCTTTTATAGGCTATCCGGATGTTTGAGTCACCTACCGTAACATCGGTATGGTCAAGTAATTGTCGTAGTTAAATATGAAGATCAATGGAACTCCTCAACGGGTTACAGTGAGGGTGCGATTTATGGCAAAATATATAACTGCCGACTGCCTCATTGGTCTAGTGGTTAGCATGTTCGCCTACAGACCTGAGGTCCTGCGTTCGAGTCCCGGGTCGGGCCAATTCAAAAATCATTATTGAGTTTTCTGTTAAGATTTTCTCAATATTTGCCTGAAGTTGGGTTGTGATCCACCCCCGTGCGTCGGAGAGCACGTTAAGCCGTAGGTCCTGCGCCTGATCTCTCTCCGGTCGTGTCGGATTCCCGACACAATCGGACTACGAGAGTGGAGGAATAGAGAGTACACTTGTGTACTATATCCCTGCTAATCTATGCTCTTAAAACCCTCGCTCCTCGGAGTGAGGAGGCCTGTGCCCAGCAGTGGGACGTTAAAAGGGTTGCTACTTACTTTACTTACTTACTATATAACTGCCTGTAATTAAATGGCAATGGCCTTACGTTTGTTGCTGCATTACAATATTATAAGGTGTATTACGTGCGAAGCGGTGGTAACAGAGTCGGGGGGAGGAAAGAGAAGGAAACTTTTACGTATTATTGTTGCGCTTGATTATCATGTAAAAGACTGGTGATAGCGGGGTGGCAAAATAACTGACCTGTAACGTATAAGGTTGCGGGTTCGATCCCGGGTGTGGCGATATCAATGTAAATTTCACTTTGAAAAGTTGTTTGATTTAAACGGTGCGGTCAGAGTAACACGTTGTACCCATATTCAGATAAATTTGTTAGTGTACTTCAGATTCACTATAAATCATAAAATAAATAAAAATTTTGACAAAAAAAAGAACCGTTTTCAAAACGAACTGTTACAAATATCAATATGCTCTAAAAAGTTAAAAATAATTGCGTATTATTTTTTAGAGTTCTTTGTATTCTTGACTACTTCTTTGACGATAGGACCATAATAATGTTATCATCACGCTAACACTAGTGATAACAAATTACTTATTAAAGTGCTGTACATATATATATTAAATTGAATCATATATAGAAACGTTTTAATTTAGTCAATACATTGTGTGTTTATACAAAGATAAGAATAATTGTCAATAAAAAACATGAAAAATAATGTGGTGACTATATTTTTAATAGAATTTCTCGTACAACAGCCGGTTGTAATTAATGTTGTTAAAGGTAAAAGTAAATTTCCGTGTATACTTCTTCCTAGAAGCCAAATACGTGCGCCAAAATCACGAAGGTACAATATTAAGCTCTCTATTTTTTCTATTATTACCAAACGGAGGCCTCTGTTTGTCCACGATAAACTCATTAGCTACTGAATGGATTTCCATGTGGCTTTTACTAATACATGACGTGGTTCTTGATGGAGGTTCAGGGATATAATTCGTCAAGATTTCGACTAAATCGGTGGAAATGTGACCAATGTATTCAGTGAAAAGTTTATAAGACGATCGTAAGACCTGACATTTTGTTTGGATCAGAGTGCTGGGCCATCAAAGGGGAGAATGAAAGGAAATTGCATGCAGCGGAGATGCAAATGTTGAGATGGATGTGCGGAGTGACAAAATTAGATGAGATTTGGAATGAGTATATTAGAGGAAGTGTAAAAGTCGCACCAGTGACCGAGAAGTTAAGGAGTGGAAGGCTATCTTGGTATGAACATGTCATGAGAAGGAAGGATAGCCATGTATGTAAGAGGGTCCTAAATATGATGGTAAGCGGCAGGGCCGGGAGAGGGCGACCAAAAAAAGTGTGGATGAATTGTGTAAAAGAGGATATGTGTATTAAGGGTGTGAATGTAGAAATGACAGCGGATAGAGTGAAGTGGCGTAAGGAAACATGCTGTGCCCACCCGACCTAGTGGGATAAGGGAAAGAAAATGATGATGTATTCAGTGAAAAGTTTTAGATATTGTTTCCACAATTACAGCATCTTAGAACTTTTTGATTTTGGTTAGGTGTAGGTTGATTGATTTCAAAGTAATTAATAAAGAACTTCCTCTATCGAACATACAATAGAAGAACATGGATCTTAAAGTAATAGAAGCAAATGAACGTAACATTAACACGTAATATGTTTATGTACAGTTAATAAGCTGTAGTGAAGTGTTTTTTTTATTGGTGACAGGTAACCTGGTAAGTTATTCTATATAGTTGATCACGCCGGCCGTGACTCTGTCATGAGAGGCTACCAAGGATTACCAGGGCCCATAGTGGCGAAGGTAGCCTCGATCACTGTAGGCGGCGGGAGAAGAAATTATACGAGAGATTCCAGAGAGTTCGAACAGATTGGAATGGTTTTGCACCTACCTGGTGTCCAGGTGCCAATCACCTCGACGGCGACGAGCCCTGGCAGATGAATGTAACGTGGGATTTGTATTTGTAATTGTGTGGGTGGAATTTGTCTGTAACCTGCCAAAGCGTCGCGGAAAGCTGCTGTCGGCGACGCTGGTTCTCTCTTCCAACTCGAAAGACACAGGAACAACAGGAAAATACAACTGCGGCCTCCGCGTGGGCGGAAATAACCTAGCCGCGCTCTGCCCGTCGCACTTCGTCGTGGGGTTACGATAGGGCTTCGAAACACGATGTCTAACCATCGGCAGCAAACGCATCAAATCGCATGAATTACTGCACTTTCCCCACAAATCAAGGGAAAAACCCACGAGACCGGCTTCTTTCTCGCCCGTTCTAAACACCTCGCGGTTGACAACTCGGCTCGGCTTCTTACGACCACAGAGTATCTATAATCTATAGACTATATTGCTCTATGCTCATAGAACAGCGCAGCGCCCAGTTGGCGTGAACAATAGTTGCTACTCAGCATCAAACCGAACTACAAATTATTTGCTTTGCAGTAAGCCTTTGGTAGAGTCTTAGATTTCCTAAATTAGCTTTTATTGAGATAGAATTCAGGACTATTGCTAGCGAAGAGAGTACTCGCACTTGCGCGTCGCAGAGAGGTCGTCAAATGGTTTAAGAACAAAAAGGTTATTTCGTCAAATTTACAGAGATGATCTACACATAATGTACATCTTTTGCATGTTGGACAAGATAACGTTTTGGTATAAAAGAAGATGTAGTGACTATATGTAGAGAATAAGTGAAAGAAGACTGACAAAAAGGATTTATGAGAGTAAATGGGAAAGTTGGAAGAGGAAGACCAAGGCGAACATTCCTGGACCAAATCCAGGACATTTGAAATAAAGGCCAGGTCAAGAGTACTTTAAACCGACGAACTTGTATGAAATGATTAATGAGAATTAAAGAAGCGAAGGAGATATGGAAGGGTCGTGGCAAGTGGAAGGACGTGGTCTCTGCCCACCCCTATGGGAATGAGGTGTGATGCTATGTATGTGTATCTATTTCAGACAAATGATAGAGTTACGCCCTAAAAGAGGTAAAGATTATAACCCAAATTATGGCTATGAACCTTATTGGCCTGACAGTGAATGGGTATTCTCTAAGCACGTGGTTATAACGACACCGAAGGGATCTACAGTAAATATCACTTGCACAGTAGTTTGCCCACAATATTATGAAGAGTAAGTCGTTAAATTTTATTTTATGGTGGTTATTATACGTGATTGTCTAATGGATAGATACATAGTTTGTTCACATGTCAGGGTTGCAAATCCTTGGTAAGCACCACTAAGCTGTCTTTGTAAAACTTATGTACTTAATTGTTGGTAAAAGGTCGTCATTATTTTATTCGGTCAAGGAACGCATGATGAGAAAATCTCTATGATACATTTGCAGATTTCTACTTGCTTACTTGGGTCAGGAGAAACGACTTTTAACAGATTATCGTGCTTCTATTTTATTGTGAGCTACAGTTAATTAGTCAGCTACAAACAAAACCATCTGCTTAAATTTCAAAAGAGAACAAAGATATCACTAGGTTTACGTGTCTGGATGTCGAAAACTGGGTTTTGACCGCCTCCTTCTACTATCTTGAATTATTGGTTTAGTGAAGGGATATGAATTCGGGGTGCCAGAGAAGGAAGTGCTTCGATAAATCTCTGGGTTCTTATTACGCTGGGTTTTAGTGGGTACCCTGGTCGTCCAACGAGTGTCACACTCCCAACCGTGGATTGTTTAGTTGCTAAAAGAGTTGCATGATCCAATCATAAGTTACCTTAAAAGAAAAACCTACATGCTTAATTGTTATTCATAATGCATCATTACGCTTTCCTGTGGAAGAAGATATTGAAAGGGAAGCTGTATATCTTGGGAGTGATCTTGACGTGTTTGGACCCGAAATGGAGCACCTCAATGTTAAATCCTCTCTTTCATAATTCAAGATGCCTATCATATTTTATACCCTCATGTTTTGTTTGACGTGGGACAGCATCAGCTTGATGTGATGTTTGCATTGCTTGAAGTATTTTAACGTATGTTTTTATTTAGCTATTAAATACTTATGTGACTCCGTGTGAAGAGTTTTATTTTCTTTTTTCTTGCTAGATACGGTGTAGTATGCGGACGAAATATTAATTATACGCATAAGACATTTGAAAATTATTGTGAGCTTCAAAAAGAGGATTGCACTGGGAGAGCAAGTGAGTATTTTAATAAGATATCGGTAACAATAAAGTTTAGTTGGAGTCAGTCAAAGACTACAGCTGGGGATGATAATGATTAGCTTACTGCACCTCGTTATCGTAATGGTGCAAGGATTTAGGAAGAGCTCTCTGGTCTGTTTCCTTTGTGGATAAATTTCGGATTTGGTTCTGTAAAGCATTATTCCAAAGTAGTTTCATTTTAATATTAAAAAAACGAGAATATTTTAAGAGATATCAATAAATACTTATTTCATTGTAAAGAAGATATGCAAGACGGAAAACGATATCAGTGGAATAGGTGATGCAGATACAAAGGCAGCACCTTGTTTTACACATGAAATTTTCCATAAATGATTGGCTGTATGTCTTTGATAACTTCATGAATTTCATCTTTAAGGTCTTGAATCGATTGTGGAGCATTGTCATAGGCTTTATCTTGTTTTATTATATCAATTAAAATATGGACTGCTGCTTTTTATTCTGCAATACCGATTTATTTCTTTTGCGAGCCACCCTTAACTTACATGACAAAATCTATAAAAGCAGTTCTACAATCCTCGTTGTTCATAACCAGCGAGATTCTCTAATGTAAGCAAAGAACACACCCTAAACTCGCAATCAGCGCATATCTTGTCAACTCCTGGACATTTTAGAAGGTGATGTTCCACTAATTCTACTGTTTGACCATCACAAGCACAGTATGGGTTCTCTGCGAACTTAAACCAAAAAAGATAGGCTTAAAACCTTCCGTGACCTGCAAAGAGCTGGCATTTCAGGTTGTTCAGAGCGATTTTCTAAATTGTTCTGTACATTTAGCATTTATCTGGGAAGAAAAAATCGTAAAGGTGTTAAATTATAAGATCTCTCGGACCAATTGTATATTTTTCTTAAAGAGATTTCTATTAGTTCTTAAATCGAGACATCTTTCAGTTAAATATTATAATGATAAATTTTCTAGAGTGGCTAATAGCGTATCGTGGAAAATGTCAAGGCGATTTGAAGACCTTCCCGACAAAACGTGTTCCGATTATAACAAGAGTGATGGAGTACTACACTAATTACTCCTCCAGAAATCCCAAAACTGTCAGAATGTGGTTTTAATTACATGGTATGAAATATCAAAATGTTCTTTACTATCCGTTTCCCATGTTCCATTTTGTAAATTGTTAAAAATTATGTAAAATGTATACTGTAAAGTGGACGTCTGAATCGTCTGGAGTATCGCAATAGCATCGTATCGGTATTCCTTACGCACATTCGTCATCGTCGTCTCAACCGATGGACGACCACTGCTGGACAAAGGTCTCTCTTAATGAATTCCAGTCGTTCATAAGAGGATAATGCCATAATCACCACGCTTGGCATGCGGGCTGGTGATCGCAGTGCTGTTCTTATTGCACCGATAACGCTGCTGCCCGTTATCGATCAGTGATTTAGGCCAGCAATTAGAAATGGTTATACTGCCATAAGCCGCTCGTCAGAGCCTCGTCAGTAAAAGCAGGGTGTACCACGTGCAGTTGAGGTTGACAATTAGGAAGACAGACTGGGACAAGCCTTCCCCTTACACCCCTTACGAACATTATCTCGTATATATCATTCTTGTATTGTAATAACTTTCATGTCATCTTTTATCTCCTAAAGTTTTTGTTAAAATAACATCTGGTCTTCGTTTATGGGCATTGTTACGTTAGAAGCAATCCGATCCCACTTCCACCAATGGTAGGATACGAGGATTCCTCTCGTTTAGACTGGTGTAGGTACTGACTGAGCACTGCTGCTTGGGCCAGTACTTGCACCAGATATTTGGACGTAACAGCCAGTTACGAGTGTGAAGTTTTTGTTGAAACATCACATTATATTATGGACTCCAACGGTACTCCCTGATGTCTCTGATAGGCGGTGAATTTTCGCCGGTGAGCATTATCAGCTATATGCTCAGCTGTGACAGTAGTAGTGGATGATATCATTCTTCTGTGAGAATCTCAGAGAGGGAGAGGAAAGCCGCAGCTGAGGCCACCTTTTGTGAGATTCTCGAAGAAGAATGACACCGCCCGCTAACTACTGTCACAGCTGATTATGCTCCTAAAGGAGGACACCAGGGTACCAGAAGATTTTGCGCATCTCCTGCCATTCTGATTGGTAGTAACAGGCGATGTTCGGGATCCTAGAGAGTAATGTCCTCGCTGAACCTCTGCTGCCCCTGTTGAGGACGCTGAGGTGTCTGCTATGTTTAAATGGGTAGTCTGGTCTTCAGCGAGCCCCACACTCATGGTTAAAGGTGTAACTTTCAGCTGGGGTGTGTAAATGCATTGCCCGGTGAAAAAAAAGGTATCTAACTCCTTAACAATCACAGGTTGTATCATAACTAAACATCTCATGAGATTGCTGTAAATTGACTCAGATTCGATTTCCGGCAAGACAAATTCCATCTTAGACTGTATCATCATTTATAATCAGGTAAGATTACAGTAAAGCGTCTTACTTTTAAGTAATAAAGCAACAATGTACATGTCTAAACACAATGGTTATAAAGATTGTATTAAACTTTAAAGAACTTACGCTATCACTTTGTACGGGTTGTTTAGTTTGTAATTTCACGCTGTACAAAGTTAATTATTAATAACATTAATTAGTTTTCATAGTTAAAATGTTAAGAAAAACAATTTTCCTTGTGATTGCAAGTTAGTAGCTATTATTTAAAATATATAAACTAAGTTCTACGGAATTTTGATCGTTTACATATTACAAAAAATATGTGTTCTTTACCAAGCTGTTTTATACAATACTGTATTAATTCTGGTTCAATTGAATAAATTACATGCGTTGTATATTTCATGTAGATTAAAACTGTCCTTAACAGCATTTCATTAAATTTGATATCTTAAAAGATATCAGAGATTTAAGTCACCGTACTTTATATATAAGAGTATATATAAAACAACACTCGTTTTGCAAGTATATCCGTTAAGGACTTTGAAACCAGCCAACCCATTTGCTACAAATCGAGCACATTATAAAGGCAATAATATGAACATTATTTTAGACTAATAAACTCACTCACTCACTCAAAACTATTCGCGATATATTCTATATTGTAGAGTGACTCTTTCACAATGTGATGATAACTAAGTACGGATTTCCTCGTGGCCCTACGTCTCTAAAAACAAAAAGGAATGCTACGAGAACTTTATAATATAGTTTTATATAAAAAGTCATTATAAAAGTAGTCCTTAGCGTGTGGTTTAACTACAAAGTTGGAATAACTACCCACGTGGGTATAGTTACAGGCTACGGTTACCCAGAAAAATGTCTAGCTTTTCATATTATACTTCTTAATAATAACTTTATAAGCTTCTAGCTTAATCTCAGCTAATTGACAAATAATACCCTTAAGATAAGGAGCCAGCTACAATGCCGTATTAAATCTATTAGCCTATCCCACTTTGCCAAAGGAGTGTTTGCTAAATTTCAAGTGAATAATGAGTAGAGAATATAGTTGCGTTCCACAAATGTTATGAGGATATTGTTTCGGGACACAAATCTTATGAGTATATTGGTTCGGGATACAAATATAATGAGCATATTGGTTCGGGACACAAGTATAATGAGCACATTGGTTCGAGACACAAATATTATGAGTATATTGGTTCGGGGCACAAATATAATGAGCATATTGGTTCGGGACACAAATATAATGAGCATATTGGTTCGGGACACAAATATTATCAGCATATTGGTTCGGTACACAAATATAATGAGTATATTGGTTCGGAACACAAATATAATGACCATATTGGTTCGGGACACAAATGTTATGATGATATTGGTTCGGGACACAAATGTTATGAGGATATTGGTTCGGGACACAAATGTTATGAGGATATTGGTTCGGGACACAAATGTTGTGAGGATATTGATTCGGGACAGAAATGTTATGAGCATATTGGCTCGGGACACAAATATTATGAGCATATTGGTTCGGGACACAAATGTTATGAGTATATTGGTTCGGAATAGAAATTTTAAGAGGTACAAACGTTTGAGGTACAAACGGTGGTTCGGGGTACGAACGTTTCGAGGATATTGGTGCGGGATAGAAATATTAAGAGCTTATTGGTGCGGGCCGCAATTCGGGACACATATGTTATCAGCATTTTGGTTCGGGACACATGTGTTATGAGCATATTGGTTAGGGACACAAATATTATGAGCATATTGGTTCGGGACACAAATGTTATGAGTATATTGGTTCGGGACATAAATATTATGAGCATATTGGTTCGGGACGCAAATGTTATCGAGTATATTGTTTAGTGACAAATGTTATGAGGATATCGGTGAGCGACAGAAATGATATGAGCTTATTGGTACGCGCCACAAATGTAAAAGTGGGATAGAGCGATTGTGAATGGAAGTTGAGAGAGAGATAAGTTAGTGAAGATAGGAGGAAAGTTGCGTTTCGTATATTACTGTAGGGACAAGAGAGAGAAGGGCGAGCATATGTTTTATTTTATTAAGTAATATAAAGATATGTTATTATTTCATTTCAGTTAAATATGTGATCATCATGTGTCAGCAAGGCAATCGGAAAAAACCCACTCTGCCACCGTAATATTTCACATATTATTTTGTTTTTATATTCATACCGTGACAATAAGAACGGCCAAAATCACTCATTGTCGAGAAACTTTATGGAAACTATTTTTATAGATGCTAAATAACCTTCATTTTTTAGTAAATATGTATTACTTCTTTAATAAGCGGTTTCATTTTGATAATATAAATAAAAATGAGTAAAAATCAGACAAATGGCACCATATCCTGCAAATGAAAATTTCTATTAACAATTCACACTTTTGTATCTGAATTTCCTCGATATCTTCACGAATTCAATTTTTAAGGTTTTAAATCAATTGTGGAGTATAGGCGTAGACCTTATCTTACACGTGTCCTCAAAGAAATAAATCTAAATGTGTTAAATCACGAGATCTCGTGTTCCAATTGTAATATATTTTTTTTGTCGCTGGGAAATGCATTTACGCACCCCGACTACAGGTCAGGAGTGTGGGACTCCGTGAGGGTACAAACTCGCAATATCCACTAAAACCCAGCGGGACCGCCATCAACCATGAGTAGGGAGCCAGAGGTTCGTTGAGGCATTCCTCTCTGGCGCCTCGGTTGCAGCCCCCTGTAGAATATCTCTACAGGGGGAGGAGTATTACGAATCTCCGCCTCCTGTTTCCTGCACCCCTTCGTCGGGGCTAGAGTGCTTCAGGGGCATTCACCCTCTCCCTTTGCGGTGCCTCCTTAAGCGAGATTACATTCTCGCAAAAGGAGGCAACCGCTCTCCAGGCCTGCTGACTGGTAAGTATTGCTCCTATAATACTTGCCAGTGAGAGGTCTGTGCCACAGTCTGGTGGGCTGTGTCTGACGAGGCACCACACTCGTGACATCTGGCCAACGGTTTGGTACAGGTATTTGCCGTAGCAACCATGACCAACTTGTACAAGCCATTTGTCAAGATCAGGGCAGATCGCCCCTATTATGGTCCCGCCCGCTGCTGGGGACCCGAGGTCCTCTTTCCATCTTTGGGTCAAGGCTCTGTTAGCTAGAACCCTGACCCTCCTTATCTTGTCAGCGTCTGGTGATTCCCCTCTGGTTCTCGCGGCTGCTCTGCACTGGTAAGCAGCCGTGAGAACTTCCGCCCTGAGCTCCCATGGGGGATCACCTGCCAGGAGTGTCGCTGCCGTCCATGACACTGTACGGTATCCCTGTAAAGCTCTGATCGCTATAACCCTCTGGGCCCGCCATTTTATTCTTTGTGGTTAGGGTGTTGATCCTCACAGGTGAACCATACAGTGCCATACTGGCGATTATTTTTTATTATTAAATATAATCTTACATTACATTACATATTTCATTTTATATCATCAACAATTACAGGCAGTGACCCCCTTGAACTTTAAAAGAAAACCTGTATTAGGAGGACTCTACACAGATTAGTTGTCAGGTGTTATGACACATTAAGTGTAATATAACATTTGTAGTTTGCAAATATTTTTTTTTATTAATTGAAAATCAGTGTGTTAATGTAATGAAAGACCATGCAAACATGTGTGTGTGCGTGCGTGTGAGTGTGCGTGCGTGTGAGTGTGCATGTGTGTGTGTGTGTAATTATATGCTAGTTCTGTCAGAAATAATGTATAGCCTACTTCATGACCAACATAAGTTTTTTAGTCTCATTATATTATAGTTTTTGTAGCCAATCTGTAAGTTTATTTTTACCTTCGTAGGTTGTTAGTGAGTAAATGTCCAATACTTTATTAATTTTATTATATAAGAGACACGACATCATTTGTAATTGTCTAGAACCAAAGGTTGTTTTTGTAACGATTGTGGGGATAATTGGCTTGGAGTTTCTTTGATTTGCAGTCTGGGGCTCAAAGCGTATTGTTTTGTGTAAATTTATTATAATGTTACAAATGTATAGCTGTGTTTCGCTGCTTGTGTGGCATGTAGTAGTGTCTTGTTGATAATAATGATCATCCACATCAATATCTTCCGATTCTGACCATAAAAAATCATTATTTTCAATTCGATAGAGCAATCATATAGGTCATGGAAAATTCAGGTGCTGCTGGTGTAGCCATTTGGCTGACATCTCTTAACAATGAAATAAACATCCATTGAGCTCTCTTTAAATATATTCCTTTTATATTTTATAATTAATGTGTTAGTTTATATTATATGTATGTATATTATATTTATATATTGTATTATATACGTATTCCAAACTGCCTCATTGGTCTAGTGGTTAGCATATTCGACTACAGACATGAGGTCCTGGGTTCGAGTCCCGGGTCGGGCCAATTCAAAAATCAATATTGAGTTTTCTATTAAGATTTTCTCAATATTTGCCCGAAGTTGGGAAGTTGGCGGTGTGATCCACCCCCGTGCCTCGGAGAGCACGTTAAGCCGTCGGTCCTGCGCCTGATCTCTCTCC
>JACTOM010000939.1:1499260-1513053 GCA_015832385.1 Elymnias hypermnestra
GATGTAACAGAACACTACCTATCACTAGCCGCGTTGTAAGAGATAATAGTATTAAACGTATATATTTTATAATTAATGTGTTAGTTTATATTATATGTATGTATATTATATTTATATATTGTATTATATACGTATTCTATTTATTATTAGTATGTATGACCTCTTTATGCACCACCTATCTACTTTTGCACAATTTCCTTCTCCTTAAGGTTGTCTGGAAGAAATCGCTGTTTAGCGATAAGACCGCCTTTTGTACAGTTGCTGTTAACTTAAACCATATTGTGTAACGCTGTTTCTTTTAAGGTGTAGAATAAAGAGTATATTAATATTATTTTATTATTAATATCAAAATGAAACCTCTTTTTGGAAAAATATGTCAATGTAGCCTTTTCTGATTTTAAAATGAAATACTTACGATACTTGCCGCGACAGTCTCTATAACAAATTGTTGCAAAACTGTTTTGAATTTGCCAGGCTTTGATGTGAAATTTATGACTGTCGCTTATTGAAATATTTTTTTAGGTTACACCCGACATAGGCTTAATATTTTAGGTAATTTTAATGGAAATACACTTTTATATCGCGGTGCTATGTCAGTGTTTTGGCGGAAAGGTTTTATATATTGCAGCGTTTGTTTTAATGTCCAATATAAATACAGATTTTGTTAATTTAACTGGCATTGATTTAGTGACTGAAGCAGAAAATGCAAATTATTGTAATCGTTATTCACTGGCTTTTTCCCCTGGTGCTAATCATGTTGTTCATGGTCCTGTGGGAATGTATGGAAACACCTTAGTGTGAGTTTATTTATCAAAGTCAAAGTCAAAATACCTTAATTCAAGTAGGCCTATTACAGAACTTTTGAATCGTCAAATATCGTTTTTTTCTATATTAAAGAACGACTTACAATCTAAAGTTACGACGGTTCCTTCGCGCCCTGATCTAAGAAGAGCAACAAACTCAGTCGGGTGAACGTTTTTTTTTTGTTATCATCATTACAGTATATATTTAAAAATTATTCTATATCTATATACATATAGAGCAATTCATTCACTCCCACGCTTTTTTGTCTTCTAAGTATTCTTTCAAATTATAGAATGGTTTCTCAATTAGTTTTCTTTTAATAAAAGATTTAAATTTATTCAGAGACATCTTTGTAACTTCTTCTGGGAGCTTGTTGTAGCAACGTATACAGTTACCCTTGAATGACTTGTCAATTTTATGTAGCCTACTAGAATTTACAGCAATTTTATTTTTATTTCTTAAGTTATATGAGGTGCGTTCACTTTTCTTCCTGAAAGAGTCAACATTTTATGGACGTACAAGTTTTCTAATATATATACGGCGTGAACTGTTATTATTTTCACTGCTCTTAATTTATTTCTCAGCGACTCTCTTGGACCAATATTATAAATCACACGAACAGCCCTTTTCTGCAGCACAAATATTGCATCTATATCAGCAGCATTACCCCAAAGTAAAATACCATATGACATAATGCTGTGAAAGTAACTGAAAAAGACTGGTCTGGCAGTTTCAACGATACAGCTGCCTCCCGAAATAACCATGCCCCATGAGGACCAGCTTAAGGTGAAAGATCAGCGTCCCATGACGCTACTGCCACTATGCACTCAATCACAATAAGTTTCCCTATATTCCTTCGGCATTGAGAACTACTCGGGTAACACCGTAGTGTTAACAACCTTGGAGTTGGGGAGGGATTCTGGTTCAAACAAAACCTTCCAGGTTCAGTAGACTGTATGGGGTTCGATCATTAATTTTCGGGTTTTCATTTGTTTGGGGCTTCGGTCTTCGGGGTTCAGAGGTTTGGTCGTCAGTGTTCGGGGTTGGGTCCTTCAGGTTCGAATGTACAGTTGTTCGGACATGGGTCTTGGGACATGCAAAGTTCTGGTTCAATGTTCACAAGTTGGGCTTAGTACTGGGATCTACTCCGTTCAGGAGCCTAAGGCTAAATATAACTGCAATTTTTTTTCGAAATGTCAAGGACGTGTTTTTACCGCCTCTTTCTAGGCGGGATGTTTAGCCTAATCCCATAAAAGGCGGCGTTTCTGATGAGGGGGTTGGGGTGTTTGGCGGCTCTCTGAAAGTTGCCTGCTGAGAGCGTCTTACGGGGACTACAAACTCTGGGAGAGGTGTTTTATACAACCTTCTCACTCGGAAAGTACATGCGATTGCGACGAGCAGGAGAGAGGATGATCGCCGGTACTGAGTTATGTGCGGGGGGGGGGGGGGGGGGNGGGGGGGGGGGGGGGGGGGGGGGGGGGGGGGGGGGGGGGGGGGGGGGGGGGGGGGGGGGGGGGGGGGGGGGGGGGTGCCGGCGGTTGGCCAATCAGAATTCGTCGCTGCTGTTTGTAGCTAGTGTATATTTTTTTCATTCAGGCATATGCAGTCAGTGATAGATGACTACAAGGACAGGCACGGGCCCCCTGATTACAACCCCACCTATGGCTATGAACCTTATTGGATAGATGGGGAGTGGGTCTTCCAAGAGAAGGAAAAAGCAGACCCCAATGCTACTACTACTCCGATGCCTCAGGTTTGCGGGGAAGAGTGCAACTACCTTTATAAAGAGTACGGAATATATTATTTAAGTGAAACTTCTTTACGCACGCTTGACTTTGGGAGTAAGCTGGACAACGCGTGACGAGAGCTTTACGGAAAGCAGGTCGAAAGGACAGCGAACCTAATAAATTGAAATATTTCTAAACAACTAATATGTGGTGTTGTTTTTGAAGTGAGACTTCTTTAGGCGCATGAGGGTAAATTGTTTACGGATGAAAAGCGTGATTAGCCTCACGCAGATGTACAGCGTTTTTTTTATGCTAATTCGTTTGAAGGTAAGCTTGTTTTTAATTAAAATATTTCATAAATTCTCTTTTTATATATTTTAAATTCAAAAACAAAATTTTATTATTAATTTCTAATATTGACAAAAATACGTGGCATTTTTATGTACAAATCTTCATTTGAGATTTCAATAAGTTATTTGTATTAATTTTCCACACAATACTTTAATGACAATTAAATTCATTAAATTCCTAACAAATCTTCCTTTTTCCCTCCTTCTAAGTCTCGGAAATCTAAAGTTATAGATTTTTATAAATATAAACAAGACTTAAGAATTATTTTACCAAAGAAGTTTCACCTCTGAGATGTGTACTGTGTACGCACGCACTTTTAATTTTTTAAATTAGGGACTTCCCCTTTTCCTTTAATACTTGTAATACATTCAAATACAGATTGTTTTGTTGTTTTAATACGTAATTTGGTAGTGTTGCAATTAACATTATTTTTATCTTAACAAGCTGTATCCTGTGATATTACCCGCGTATTTCTTTGACTTGATTTGGTACAACTTAGTACATTACTTAAAGATCTCTTGGTTTAACATTTTAAGAGATCTCGTAGAGTTTTTTTTTTCACCCAAATCCTAGACTCTTAAAGCTTTTCTTAAGTTATCTTGAAATTCGTCAAACATGTGCCTTTTGCGACTTTCACTAACAACTTTTTTCACATTCCAAGACATCAGGTTCTTTAAGCAATAAGTAGACACTTACTGCCAGTTCTCCTGAAGAATATAATTATAAGTTACGTCAAATAAGTATCAAATAGATGTCGTATCTTAAATTCCATATTTAAGATTACAACTAGCTCCTACAATCCCCGGTGGAGTCATCCACGTAGTTCCCGATCCCGTCTAAATACGGAGAAATCCCGATTGAATTAAGCATTATTTTTAGAGTTAAACATATCTGTGCACGAAAGATAAGCACCTTGGAGTGGAGATATATTGTATGGCTTGATGACCTCTCGCGGGGTTTTGAAACATTTGATTCCTACTGCAAATTCCTTGATGCACAATGCCGATCCAGTTTTGAGGAGAGTAAGTTTTATGGTCCAATCACTTCTATTAACTCATTTTACACGTTCCCTGGTCCAACATTTTCAAAGAACTTTCAGCTGGTGCTTTGGAGACCTAAAAGATCTTGTAACTAACCTACCCTTTCTTGCGTTAGGGATCCAATCAGTCTCCTAAAAATACAGTTTTCAAGTTCCAAGAGTATTGACATGTCCACTAACGCAAGGAATGAAAATAATTATATTACTGTATGTTAGAGACCTAATTCATTACTATTTTTTTATGTCCTTGAATTCACCTTTAAGTAGGAAGCAAATATGTATAATTGTCTCACTCATATTATAGGAACCTTACATGTTAGAGCCTCCCGCAAGGAGTGAAACAACACGACTATAGTCAGTGCACAATACGAAAGTCCTGCATGAGATTTGATAGATCTCGTAATGCAGCGAACGTGTTAATCATTACTCGCCTTGGTCATCCCCTTCCAACTTTCGCATTCACTCTTGACTCATAAATCCTTTTTGTTAGTCTCCTTTCGTTCATTCTCTCCACATGCCCAAACCATCTTTGCATACCTTTCTCAATTTCAGTCACTACATCTTCTTTTATACCACAACGTTCCCTTATCACATTACTTCTAACTCTGTGACTCAGTTTTAATCCACTCACACTTCTCAACGCTCTCATCTCTACCGCATTTATTTTACTTTTGTGATTCTTCTGCCATACCCAACTTTGTAAGTGTTGGCACCAATACTCCTGCATGCACAGCCAGTCTGGCCCTTTGAGACACCATCTCGCTATTCATAAAGGCGTGCAGAGCACCATTTACAATATTCCCTGCATTCACTCTCCTTTCACATGTTCCATCTTTTGTAAATTTGGATCCCAAATATAGAAATTCTTTCACCTCTTTCATAAAGAATAACTTTCGTTTTGTTTACATTCACTTTTATTCCTTTCCCTTTCAAAGTAAGTAAAGTAAGTAGAAGCCCATTAACGTACCACTGCTGGGAGCAGGCCTCCTAACTCCGAGGAGCGAGAGTTTTTAGATCATAGACCCGTTCAAATAGTCAATAAGAAAACTCAATATTGATTTCGAATTGGCCCGACCCGGGACTCGAACCCAGGACTTCATGTCTGTAGTCGACCTTGCTAACCACTAGACCAATGAGGCAGTTATAACCTCGAGGGAAGCCGGTATGCCAAGCTGGTCTAAATTGGCAACACTTTCAGATTACACTTTGTCTAAAATTAATAAATGCAAAGTACCATGACACCGGTACTGCCTCATTGGTCTATTGGTTCGAGTCCTGGGTCGAGCCAATTCAACAATCAATATTGAGTTTTCTAATAAGATTTTCTCAATATTTGCCCGAAGTTGGGAAGTTGGCGGTTTGGTCCACCCCCGTGCCTCGGAGGGCAAGTTAAGCCGTCGGTCCTGCGCCTGATCTCTCTCCGGTCGTGTCGGATTCCCGTCACATTGGACTATGAGAGTGAAGGAATAGAGAGTGCACTTAATGTGTACTATGCCTGCCAATCCGCAGTGGAGCACTGTGGTGGGTCTATGTTCTAAAAGCCCTCACTCCTTGGAGTGAGGAGGCCTGTGCCCCGCCGTGGGACGTTAATGGGCTGCTACTTACCATGACACCGGTATAATGACATATTTAGTATCATGACTAACTATGAGTTAAAGAATTTAAAATGATACTCGACAACATAAAAAGATATTAAAAAATTTATGTGTTTTGTTACAGGGTGGATTTTTGTCCACATGGGGAAATGTATAGTACCACAAACACTGTCCTTCAAACCTGTCAGTGTTGCTGACCAGATCCTCAGCAGGAAGACTTTTTACTACACACAATTGTCAGAAACGTTACATAACAAGTCACTACCTGGAATAAATTTCTCATAAGTGTTGATGTAGAGAAGATGAGATCAAGAACAGGTTATTACACGAAGTTATTAAAAACTGTGTGAATTAAAACTTTTATGTTAAAGAAAATAAATCTAAAGTCTGATGTAATAGACTATCCACTACCACGAGATATAAAACGTTTTAAAAGCATGTAGTTTTTAATTAATACTATTTTAGTTAATTAATAATTTAAACATTATTTTACAGCTATTAAAACGGTCTTTAATAATATGGTTTAATTATTGTCAGCGCTTTTATCATAAAATGCAAACAAGTTGTTATTCAGGGCGGAAGTTCTCACGACTGCTTACCAGTACAGAGTAGCCGCAAGAACCAGAGGGGAATTACCAGACGCTGATGAAGTAAGAAGGGTCAGGGTTCTAGCTGACAGAGCTTTGACCCAAAGGTGGCAGGAGGATCTCGGGTCCCCAGCGGCGGGCGTGGCTATAGTAGAGGCGATCCGCCTTCATCTGGATAAGTGGCTGGGCAGAGAGCACGGATCGCTCTCCTACAGGTTGGTACAGGTGCTTACCAGTCAAGGTTGCTTCGCTAAATACCTGTATCAAACTGTTGGTTGTGACAGCCGTCGGCCAGCTGTTACGAATGTGGTGCCTCGTTAGGTACAGCTTACCACACGGTGGCAGAATGTCCCGCCTGGGGTTCTCAGCGACTCATTATTACGTCGCTGATCGGCACAAATCTCTTACTGGCTAATATTATATATATAATGCTCATCAGTGAGCAGGCCTGGAGAGCGGTTGCCTCCTTTTGCGAGACTGTCATCTCGCTTAAGGAGGCACGACAAAGGGAGAGGGTGAATGCCGCTGAGACACTCCGGCCCAGACGAAGGGGAGTAGGAAACAGGAGGCGGAGGTTCATGCAACTCCTCCCCCTGTAGAATATCTGTGAGCCGAATTCAACCGAGGGGTCAGAGAGGAATGCCTCAACGAGCCTCTGGCTCCCCACTCATGGTTGACGACGGTCCCGCTGGGTTTTAGTGGGTATTGCGAGTTCTTCCCCCTCGCCGAGTGCCACACTCCCGACCCCACAGTCGGGGTGCGTAAATGCATTTCCCAGCGTCAAAAAAAAAGCAAGTTGCTATAGTGTCATAACTAGAGAAGTTTCGTTTTTAATTATTTTTAATTTAAGGGGCTTTTGTATATTTAATAATACACGCTAACCCCATCGTAAACTTACAAAGTAACATAAAAAATTTAACATGTGGTTACAAACAAGAAAACCTAACACAAATTTATAGAACTTAAAAGCCAAATAACTCTGAGGTTCACTTAAGATTCAATTAAAAACACCAAGCTCTATACGGATGTGAAGCCTGGACTATTAAGGATGATACTCGAAAACGTATAGGGGCTTTCGAAATGGCATATCGGCGCATGCTTCCAATCACTTGGACCCAAAAAGTCAGCAACGCAGAGGTTTTGAGACGAGTTGGTCAAAACCGCAACCATCTAAATCAGGAAAGTTGCCTATCTTGGTCATGTATTCAGATACGAAAGATATGACCTCCTGCAAGTGATAATGATGGGCAAGATCGATGGAAAACGCGGTGTTGGCCGTCCCAAGAAATCGTGGCTCCGTAACATTCGTGTGTGGACTGGTGTCACGAGCGCTGCTAAATTGTTTGACCTCGCCCAAGATCGAGACAGTTTCTCACAGCTGATATCCAACCTTCAGTAATTGGAGAGGAACGACAACAAGAAGAAGAAAAGCACCATTATTTCTAAAATTTCTTTAATTCATGCGTTAATGTTTCTCTCAAACTTTGATTCCAAACACATGTCATAAGCAAGTGTTCAATATCTTCAGTTAATCCACACACTGCACAATTAGGGGCAAAACTCTTCCTCATAACATACTTGGACTTACCCAAAGGCATGTGTCTAGAACATACTCTAAATGCTATTACTAACTTATTTCTATTAATTTTTGAATGTACAAACCACGGGGAGGCTCAGACTGCATTGTATTTTACCATATCCCTTCAGATAACGCCCTCTCATTAAAATATTCCCTCCAGTCTTTTTAAATTTTAATTTTAAATTTAGACAAAATTTCCGTATAATGTGGTTTGACATATCATTCTTATGAGTCAAATTCGCTAACTTATCTGCTCGTTCATTACCCATCAAACAAATATGGGATGAGATCCAACTACAGAAGTTGGACATATGGTATCACGGACTTTCTTGTAGATATTAATACCTTGTAACAGACTAGTCACCGCATCGCGTGCTAGATGGCGCCACCCGTATATTAACCCGCACTATCGTTATTCTATCGCGTAACCCGTATATAGGCACGAGGCCTAAGTTTAATGGTTAGGGACAGACACACACAAATGTTACACAGCGATTCCGCCGGCGGAGTCGAGGTCCCCGATTTCTGACGTCACCCGGACGTGGACATCACCCACGTTCCCGGGGGCGCTTCTGATTCTTCCTTTTCAGGTGATGTTTCAGCGATAACGTCGCTCCAAGCCGAGGCTCGGTCTCGCAGGAGACGCCCTTGGAGCGGCGTTTCCCCGGAGAGCGAGCCCTTTTCAGGGCTCGCACTCGAAATGTGGCGGCCTCCTTAAGAGCCCGTCCTCCTCCCGGTTANATATTAACTATATATAACGATGCTGCGCACATGAAAATCGACGGACGACATTTATTAATGAATTCACTAGGAAACTCTAGGTGTAGATAGTTCTTGTTTTCTGTTTTCACCCTGTTGTTTCGGTGATAGTTTTCTCACATGTCGGCGACGGTCAGAGCCACTGTCAATTCGCCACCCACCACGATGAATGCGGTCTGTAGTATATAGTATATAGCAACATAACAAAGTGAAAACCGACCGACCGATACGCTCGCGCCGGCCGGCCGCGAAAACGAAACGAAACGATCCGATACTTGAACTTTATGATAATAATTATAATGAAGTTACATAAGTCTTATTAATATATACGATTCATTAGAATGAAGAAAAACGAAGACAAAATAATTTCAGCGGGCATCAAAGGGCGGTCGGCGAGCGCGTTCTCTAACCGCGAAGCCAGTCCGTCCGTCCTTCCTACCTTCCTTCCGATAGAACGCAATTTGAACGATCGATGCACATTAGTGAATATTTATCACATTAGAGGTGCATCTTGCACCGCCTCTCCGTATATCGCAATCGAAACAATCCCGAACATCGGCTAGAGAACAGAATTCGTACGCACCGGGCGCTGCGGTGGTGTTTTACGAGCCTCCACTTCGGACGGTCTAGAGGGCTACGCGGCGCGGTCTTCGCGCAACATTTACTTGCCCACGAACAGAGTGGACTCTCCGCTTTCAATTTATCTAAAAAAAGAGCCGATGCGGTCCGCACACGTCGAGATAAATAGGTTTTAAAGTGGGCCCGAGGTACGCGAGTGACGATGTGCTGAAATTAAACGGCGATCGCGCGGCGGTCTCCGACCCGACCCGGCAACGCATCGTGCCATACGGAAGACAGGCTCACGAGGAAACCGCACCGGCTTCAGGGCCTCGTGAAAATATCAAATCGGACGTGTAATTTGGAATCAATCGGCGGGACGCTAGTGAAAAGTTGCAAGTGTTCGTACGTGAAAACGTCTAGCGACATCGCGGCTCTCCCCACGGTATTGCCGCGAGCCTTACTACCGACGGCGGCCTCTGGCGCCGTAGAAAAAATAATAATAATTTCTTCATAGTCACTCACAACGCTGTTTCAAGTCGACTCAATTTATTATTTTAAATAATCGTGACCAACCGACCGGATTGAGAGAATGTCCGACACCGCAGTAGCAGCAGAGGCGCCGGCGCCCGCCACCCCCGCCAAGAAACCGAAGGCGACCGCCGGAGCGGGAGGCGGCGGCTCGGCCGCCGCCAAGAAGCCGAAGGCCAAGCCGACCCATCCGAAGACGTCCGAGATGGTCACCAGCGCCATCAAGGAGCTCAAGGAGAGGAGCGGCTCCTCGCTGCAGGCGATCAAGAAGTACATCGCCGCCCAGTACAAAGTGGACGCCGAGAAGATGGCGCCGTTCATCAGAAAGTACCTGAAGAGCGCCGTCGAATCGGGCGCGCTCATCCAGACCAAGGGCAAAGGCGCATCCGGCTCGTTCAAGCTGGAGTCGAAGACCTCCGCGTCGAAGAAGCCGGCCGGAGGCGGCGGGGCCGGCGGCAAGGGCTCCGCCGCCTCGGCCGCCACCGTGCGTACGAAGAAGGCGGCCGCCGCCTCCGCGGCCGCGTCGAAGATGTGTATAAGAGACACCTTCTACGGGCCCACCCCTCGGCAGAGCTTCTGCGCTCGCCACCCCTCTCGGTTACGCTGTAAAAGTCAGTAGGGCTAACAGCAACTACACACATCGAATAAGAAAAAAAAAGTTTAATGGTCTTTGAAGCTACCTAGATGTGTAAGGTTACCTTGGGCCATCTAGGATATCGGAAGTGTCCGCAGACGTGGACGGCCGATTATTCGCTGTTGTCAATTTGATATAAGTTGATTTTGTCAATAGAGCTAAAACGTATTACAACCTTCTATAATATTGTAGAACATTTATTTGTTCTATCATCAATAGTTCAGTTTTTTTGTGACCATTTTTTTTACGCCTTGGGTTATATTAATCGATTTTTCTTAGGGATCCCTATTTTTTAATGAAAGTAATATAGCATATGGTCGCTCAGTGAAAATGTGGCTTTCTAATGGTGAAAAAATTTTTGAAATCGTTTCAGAAACACATACAAAAATACAAATGTTTCCTCTTTATAATATTGGCTCGTCTTATACCACTTCTATGTTAACACCAGTCTTCATCCAAAGGATTTTTCGCTCAATTTCCCAGGATTCATTAGTATTCGTCACAGGACACCATCCTTTTACCCACATCATAGGCCCACGTTCGCAAAGTGCCGGTGAAGATCAAAAAGCCTTACAAGTGTTGACATGACCCCAGTCAGGTTTATTGCTGTCTGCATTTGAGAAAAAGTCATAAAAAACAATGTTTTACCACATCTTTATAGTGTTTCTGTATGTATGTGTAAATATCTATAAGTGTGTTAGGTGTTCACTTATTTTAGTAACGCTTTACATAAAACAAATACATAAAACAAATATGAAATAAAAGTAAAGTAAGCAGCAGCTCATTAACGTCCCACTGCTGGACACAGGCCTCCTCACTTCGAGGAGCGAGGGTTTTTTAGAACATAGACCCATCACGCTCCGCTGCGGATTGGCAGCATAGTACACAAGTGCACCCCCCATTCCTTCACTCACTTTCCGAGGCACGGGAGTGGAACACACCGCTAACTTCCCAACTTCGGGCAAATATTGAGAAAATCTTAATAGAAAACTCAATATTGGTTTACCGATCTGGGACTCAAACCCAGGACTTCAGGTCTTTAGTCGAACATACTAACCATTACACCGATGAGGCACTTAAATATGTAATTAATTAAAAATAATACAATATAAGTCACTGAAGTTTTTTCCTAATAGAGACAGAAGCGATAGGGAGGCGCGATCAGCCTAATACAATTGTTTATTACAATAACAATTTTTCATCAATGCTACAGTTGATCTTGACACGCAGGAGTGTTTAAATACTGGGGTACTGGGCTGTGTATTTCAGCGCATCTTCTCCTACCTCCGTGAATCCTTAGTCTGATTCATCCGATGCACAATGGAGAAATGTGCACTGTGATACCTTTGTGTCACGATATGTAATAAGAAAGGTGGCCGTTTAGATACTGCTTTTATTAGCTTTGTCTGCATTTTTGTATATGACGCATTTGGTCTAGTTTTGTTCAAATTCAACACGCCTATCAAGAACCAAATACAATACATTAAAAAAAATATATTATTCTCTAAAAACCTTTTAAAATAAAAGAAAAACGAGTGTTACGTTTGAAGTAAAACGTAACTTTCTAACTTTCTACCTTCACTAACTTCCGTTCGCTTTGCTTAATTACACTTTTTGTAACGGAATCGTCACGCATTGACCAAGTTACTCTCCAAGTAATGCATTCGTAAAGAAATGTCATTTTAACAACGAACGAGTTTACTTTAGACCACATGACTGAAGTAAAATGTAACTATCTTGCTTTCTGTCTTCACTAACTTATATCTCCCTTTCAACTTCCATTCACCTCCCCTAATTACACGTTTTGTAACGCTCTAGTGACGCATTTACCAGCTTACTCTCCAAGTAATACTTGCGTAAAGAATTGTTACTTTAAAAACGAGTTTGCTTTAGACCACACGACTGAAGTAAAATGCAACTTTCTATCTTTCTGTCTTTACTAAGTTATATCTCCCTTTCAACTTCCATTCGCCTCGCCTAATTACACTTTTAGTAACGCTCTAGTCACGCATTTACCAGCTTACTCTCCAAGAATCTGTGTATATAAATTTATGCTTTACAAGGGAAATTTAATTACGATAGCATTATTATATTATTTTCTTTGAAATTGCTAACCGTTTGTGTTTGTTTGTTCTTTCAATAGCCTGTTTTGGGATTTTTATTTCTAGAACATAGGGAATTGAGCTTCTAATATAAATACATCATAGAAACTATCGACGTGTTTATCAAAACGTACACGCTTTGATAACATTATGTTTATAGTAATATTTTTATGTTGTTATAGTTTATACGACGGATGCTATTAAAGGACTTGTTACCTAATATAAAGAAAAACTTGTAATGAAGATGCAGAAATCATTTGTTGGGTTGAGCATATATCTTTTTAATAAGATACAGCAATCAGTTTTGGATTTGTCTCCACATAATATTAAGATGTCAAAAACAAAACGCATATTGTAATATTGAAGATTATTTAAGCGATAAAAATGTTTGGTCTTGGTTCCAATTGCACGCAGTAGCAAAATAATATACATTTGAACGAGTAACTGTTGAGTTTCTTGTCGGTTTCTTGTCAGCGGAATCAACTTTCCGAACTCTTAATAGATTTGTTACCAAAAGTACTGACTATCTGAGATTCAAAAGACTTTTGAGCTTACTTGAATAAAGAATATTTTGATTATATAAACTTTTTTTTATTGCCGACAGTTTGGATGGTTGGCTGGCATCTCATCAAATCAAATAAAATAAAATATATCTTTATTCAAATCGGCAGATTACAACATTTGAATCTTCAAATTATATATTTTTTTCCACTCTCTGATTCCAATATACGTCTGATGATGGTACTCAAGAACGGCTTAAAATCTAAAGTTACGAGGGTGCCTTCGCGCCCTGATCTGAGAAGAACCCAAAACAAACTCAATCGGGTATTTTTTTTGTTACCATCATTATTACAATATCATATTAGTTTACTATATTTTAATTCAAATTAGAGCAATTCGTTCACTCCCAGGCGTTTCTATCGCCTAAGTAATCCTGCAACCTATAATACGATTTTTCTATCAACTTTCTTTTAACAAAGTCTTTGAATTTATTAATGGACATCTTCAGAACGTCTTGTGAGAGTTTATTATAGAATCGTATACTCGTACAGTTACCCTTTAATGAGTTGTTAATCTTATGCAGCCTGCCAGAATTTATAACAAGTTTTTTTGGTTTCGTAAGTTATATGATGTACATTCACTCTTTTTATTGAAAGAGTCAATGTTTTTATGTACGTACAACAAGTTTTCTAATATATATGTCGGAGAATAAGAGAGAACGGAGAAGCATAAAGCACAGGGGCGTAGGGTTCTCCGCCGACATCGTTATTAATTGGATCCATTATTTCATTTCTTATTCTGTGAGCGTTCGTGGGTAATGTTGGTGCAATCAAACACTTTATTAATTAACTCGAGTTATAATGTTCAATCACTTAATGTTCCCGATATCAATTTACACAAACTCATTAACACTAATAGCTAGGAACGCGACAGTTTCAATAGTCGACCTCTCCGGCCGACCACCACTCGAAGACTGCCGAGAGGCGGGCCGGACTGCCACTTATTGACTCTGCCCCCACGCCGATA
>JACTOM010000939.1:1513702-1544246 GCA_015832385.1 Elymnias hypermnestra
TCACATCGGACTATGAGAGTGAAGGAATAGAGAGTGCACTTGTGTACTATGCCTGCCAATCCGCAGTGGAGCAGCGTGGTGGGTCTATGCTCTAAAAACCCTCGCTCCTCGGAGTGAGGAGGCCTGTGCCCAGTAGTGGGACGTTAAGGGGCTGCTACTTACCTTACTTTTTTCTTTGTGCACTGCGAGTACTCGCTTTGCTAGCAGGTTTCCTGGGTTTGAATTGAAAAATGAATTTAGCATATTGCATTTCATGATTTGTCTGGTTCTGAAGTAGTGGGAGGCTTCATTTAACTTTTTTTATTATATTTACACTAGTCTGTAAGTCTTTTACGTTTTAAATTTTATCTTTTAATTTGAGGTATTACTGATGTCCGTGGCCTCACAAGGATTTAGCTGAAAATCAGCGCTGTGCGTTTTTTGCCTGCTAAAAAGAACACGTAGCAAATTGCTGAGCTAAATTCCTTTTCGAAATGTTAATTATTATCACTATGTTTTATTAAATTTGTATTAGTTGTACAATTCGAATAAACGTTCTTTCTTCGTGGCTAGTAATCACGCTACCAGTAAGATCAGGTCTCTCGCCGACAGAGATCCGATCGAAAAATGGAGGGAAGATCTTGAAGAAGAAAGTGACAGTGGAGGCCATCCGTCCTCACTTGGGCAATTGCCTCAGCAGGGAGTACGGATCTTTCCTACCGTCTAGTGCAGGTGCTGACGGGCCATGGTTGCCTCGACAAGTACTTGCACCGTCTTCTCGCTGAAGGAGACTAAGGGAGTAAGAGGTTGAAGCCCTCTCTCGCCGTCGGCAGAAGTCGCACGTATGTGCTTCATGCTTCTTCCTATTGAGCGGTAGGTCCTCATAGTCGGTGTCATACGGGTCGCTAGAGTGGAATGCGGTAAGGGAACCTCTAGTGATCTCACTCGTTGATGAGGAGGGTTCCGCTGGGTTTTAGTTAGTATTCGATAATCTGTGAGCCCCACACTCCCGATTGGAAAAAGTTTTCCGGGGTGCCTTATGGCATTTCCCGATGCAAAAAAAAAAACTACCAACAAAGACATACATTTGTGTTCTGGTGCGATTAATAGTTGTTATAATATCGATAAATAATCAGAGTTAAATGGTTTTTCTTAATTAGATGGAAAAATGAGATTTCATTAAATACTTTTTATAATACATATTTGATTATAGTTATCCTCGATTTACGAATAACCTTGTATACAAATATATTTGTTTTAAATGTTAATTTTATGAATATAGAAAAAATTTTATTATTTGAACCTCGTCAAGATGCAGTTTTTTTTTTAATTTTTGGTTCAGATTATCAATTTTGATAGGGATAGTATTTTTACCAAAATTGCACTACTACTATGTAATGACACAGTCTAAGATCATATATATGATGATAAATAGGATAGTAATACAATCGATAGTAGTTGTTTTAATATTGATAAATAATCAAAGTCTAATGGTTTTTATTAACCAAAAGGAAAAAGAGATTTCAACTGATACTTTTATTAAAAATTTTTAGAATCCTATTCCTGACTTATTTTAATAAAAGCTAAAAACAACGATATATTAAGGATGGTTCACTATTGCATAATGCATGTGGTAGTCAAAATTATCACCAAACGACAACTATATCACCTCCTAACAGAAATACGTCGAATTACGTATAACCCAACTGCCTCACCGATCTAGTGATTAGCATGTTCGACTACAGACATGAGGTCCTGGGTTCGAGTCAGGTCAATTCAAAATTGTTATTGAGTTTTCCATTACGAGTTTCTCAATATTTGCCTGAACTTGGGAAGTTGGCGGTGTGATCTACACCCGTGCCTCGGAGAGCACGTTAAGCCGTCGGTCTTGCGCCCGATCTCTCTCCGGTCGTGTCGGATTCCCGTCACATCGGACTATGAGAGTGAAGGAATAGAGAGTGTAATTGTGTATGCCTGCTAAACCACAGTGGAGCAGCGTGGTGGGCCTATGCTCTAAAAATCCTCTCTCCTATGAGTGAGGAGGCCCGTGCCCAGCAGTGGAACCTTAATGGGCTGCTACGTACCTAACGTGTAACCATGTATACAAATACAATATTACATATTGTATATGTAATGTTATGAATATAGAATAAATATATCGTGTAATTTTTTACCTAAACAGCTAAATGTATTGTGATGAGGATAAAATGGACTAATTTTTATTTTAATAAATTTCAGCTTTTCGTTGTTAAATGTACAGTTTGGGTACTAGACATTTTTACGTGCGTATAAAAGTTTTCGGGAGTATTTCCAAATAACCTTGGTGTTGGATTGCTTCACAGGAAGTGCCCGAACATTTTGGCACGGAGGAACAGTAAATAATGTCATACTTGTATACGTGTAACATCTTCCTCCTTCATCCTCATTTGCCTATTAATGTTGCAAATATGTATCCAAAAAGAATTAAAAGCTTTAAATTTTTCTTTTCGTGATACTTGTATCGAGAGTTTACACTCTCGGCGCTATTTTGAGTGACTTATGTGTTACATCGCCTTCCGATTACTTAAATGCCTAATTTAGTGGTTATGCTTCAAATTTTCGGCGCATGGCTGAATACGCGTTTCTTTCATATGTCAAAATATTGGACAATTTGTTTTGTTGCGTCTGCAAAATTTCTTCCTCACGTAATTCTCGTTATAATTCGTTTTAACTTATTTTCTTTAATTTATTTATAACAAATTTGCGTTTTTTTTTATTACATATCTAAACTTATTTTCAGATTACATACATACATACATAGTATCACGCCTCATTACCATAGGGGTAGGCAGAGACCACGTCCTTCCGCTTGCCACGGTACTTGCATATCTCTTTCGCTTCTTTCATTCCCATTAAATCTTTCAAACAAGTTTGTCGGTTTAGAGTATTCTTGGCCTGGCCGTTGTTTAAAATGTCCTGGATTTGGTCCAGCAACGTTCGCCTTGGTCTCCCTTTCCAACTTTCCCATTCACAATAGACTCAATAGACTCATAAATTCTTTTTTTCAGTCTCCTTTCATTCATTCTCTCTACGTGCCCAAACCATCTAAGGATACCTTTCTCAATTTTAGTCTCTACATCTTCTTTTATACCATAACGTTCTCTTATTGCATTATTTCTTACTTTGTAACTCGGTTTCAATTCACTCATACATCTCAACGCATTTATTTTGCTTATGTGATTCTTCTGCCATACCCAACTTTGACTACCATACATAAGTGTTGGTACCAATACTGCTGCATGGACAGCCAGTCTGGCCCTTTGAGATACCATCTGGCTATTTATAAAGGCGCGCAGAACACCATTTACCATATTCCTTGCATTCATTCTCCTTTCAATATCACTTTCACATGTTTCATCTTTTGTAAATTTAGATCCCGAGTTCTTATCACCTAAGCTGAACTAATTTAAGACCTAGGTATGTATTATACTATTGTTTACTAGCTTACCTTGTCTGAGTCATGTCATGGATAACTCTTGATTACCTGTACCTGATGTATGGTATCATAGACTTTTCTTTAGAATATTTCATGAGGAACAATTGCTTAATACATGTTTTTGCGCAGCTTTAGCTGTTTACGTAGTACACGCAGCAGAAGCTTTTAAAAAGGAATAAATTGCCATGTTCTACCTTTATCTCCAATAGAGTCACACTGTTACACCACTATTTTTCCATTTTTCGTAGATACTCCGCTTCTATTTGTTGTAACTTGATGTAATATAACATATAGCTTTTAAATAGTGTTAGACTAAAATAGTTATACCAAAGTTTATAATGTTATATGAAACACAACAGTCGTCTTTTCCGTCCCACACAGACGTTATTGCGTTTGAACGTTATTGCAATTGCCCCGCGTGTCGAATGACGGTAAAGTGGGTCTTGGTACTTAAATGTTCATATAATACTACCAAATGTTATGATTTAATAGATAAACTATACAATGTTAACTTTTGTTTGTTTAATTAAGACTCTGGTGTAGCGTCATGTTGCACTAAACTTTGAGATATTGAAAAAAGTCTGTCTTGTATTTATAGGCTCATATCTTAAAAACTATAACTTACCTCAAGGCGTTTCATTGTTATTCACATTACCCATATAATCTAAAAACACAAATAACCACTAATAAGCACTTACAGTTTATAAAATACCACAAAAGAATTTAACGACCTCCGACGCGACACACGCACAGTTACTAACGGCCACTTTGTAACTGATTTATTTTTTGTTTGTTCTATTGTCTGGAGTTATCTCTACGCATTTTGTTACAACAATTACCGAGAAGAGAAATAGATAATACATATTATGACTTAATTAGAAAGAGATGATAATATTTTTGACTGTAGTTGAGAGAGATCTATCGTATTATGTCAATTAGTACTTGACACGGGCAATTTACTCAAATCCGCCTTGTCAATCGGTAGTTGACAGCGCCAATCTAACGGTTATAAGTAATACAACACATACAGAGAAAAGTGGTCGTATCGGTCTGTAATTTACGATTAATATGTCTATCTTTTAGATGTAGGTCCAGCCCAAAATTGAGACTTGCATTACCGATGTTTAAACTCCCATTAAATACTTCTAGATAAGGGACTCGCATTACCCCTGTCCAGGAGTCACAATAAACATACATAATATACATATTGACTACCACATTGGCTTGTAATTTACAAGTAATATGTCTATCTTTTATTGAGACTCGTTTTATCCTTCTAGACCCTAGATACATATTACCCAGACTCGAATCACAATATAAATAGTTACAAATATAATATACTTTATTAAATATCACTATAAAAAAGATACACACAATCGGCCTAATTTGCAATTGTAATGGCCAAATAAGCGGTTTTATCGCTAATAAGAGATAGTTTCTAGACAGTGGGTGATGTTTATAATGAAATATATTCATTTTATAGTAAAATTGAGGTTTTTTTAAATGTCGGAATCGTGTAAATGAATGTCGCTACTTAGTATAACAAAGAAATATAAAATTTATTCGCTTTTGACATCAGTACATGTTATAATCCAGGAAATGCGTCAACCCTAGTGAAAACTGAGGCAGAATGCCGGAACACGGTGGATTTACACAGAAAAATGTCTAAACCTTTGATACTAAACGATTAAAATACAACCTTAATACGATAAACAAAAGGATCATTTTAGCAAAATCATGCTCAATAACATTTAGGCTTCTTGTTCCATTGAAATTTCAACCTTATCTACTATCAGTAAAGTATTTATTTCTAGTTTTGTTAAAGGTGATAAGGACATTCTGTATTTCGCTGGGAAATCAGACGCCGTGAAATGCCGCGTCGCACTACACAAAGGAATATTCAATGGAGTCTTGCTGTCCCTTTACGAAGTTAAGGATTAATATGACATATGCATAAAATTATTGAAATTAAATATGTAAAAATATACAATCCTTTCAGGCTTCCAGTGGTATCTATTGACGTCGCTGGGGACCTTTCGCTGGAGGCTATAAATGACACAATGCTCATTAGTGAAAGTAAGAGGACAGTGGCTTCTTCTTCTTTTTTTCTAGTTTCGCAAATCTTGCCCGGTCTTTCACGAGGTGCAGCGTGTCCTCTGTTGTCCCAAAGCCCGTCTACTTTCTGATGTTTCGCAGCCATGATTTTTTTCCTCATGCCATCCCGCCTCTTGCCTTGGATTTTACCCATCATAATAAGCTGGAGGGGATAGTAGCGATCATGGCGCAGTACGTGGCCCAGATAGAGGACTTTTCTTTAGTTAGTGGCCTTCTGGGAAACTGGTATTTCGGAAGGAGGCACATAAGAAGCATAGGGAGGAGGCTATAGACGCTCTTTTTCTTCGACGCAGGATTTTGGGTGGCTTCTCCTGCCTCTTTCCTAAGTTTCCCAGCAAGAGTCTTCAGAATCTACCTGGGCAGATTCTAGTGGTCATTTTGGTTCATTGCCAGTGAGTCCCACACTCCAGATTAGATCAACGGAAACACTTTTCAGTTAAGAAGTTTTTAGGATTCCAGGGGTAATTTCAAATCCTTCCCTCGTATTATATTATAGCAATAACATTACAGAGTTAAAAATTTATATATTTAAGCTGCGTAAGATCACGTTACGATTGAGAAGACCCCAAGATCATCGAGGAAAAGGAGAAAATCCATTCTGTTTGAGCTTCCATGGCGTGTGCTACGTATACGGTTAAAGTAACATAATAACCATATTCGGATGTCCTATTTTCAGAAATAACTGGTTTGGATTGCGAAAACCATTTAGTGTTGGATTGTCCATTTATCAAAGAAGGCTTCAGTTTGTATAACCTCAAGTTACGACTAATAGTATAGGAAAAGTCACTCCCTCGTGTTTCGGTTGCAGGCGCTACGTATACGTTGAAAGCCACCTAATAATCATGTGTAACGGAATTGTTTCTCTTAAATACTTTTAATAAAAGGTCAGATACAGCATATATGTATCTATTAAGGGTGACTCGTTATAACTTAAATTATGAGCACTAGACTTTCAGTCTCTGTAAGGAATATAAGCAAGAAGAGTGTTACGTAAAAATCTGATTCACGCGAGAGAGATAAAGAGTGAGAACACACAAGAAGGGCAAATTCAGGAACTTTTATTTCCTAAGAGTTTAGTTTGGAGACCATCCTAGCAGCAAAGATAAGTAGAGACGTGCTACCAAGCATACAGCAAGCATACAAAAGATGACGTAGCGAAGCAGTGAAGAAGTCATGAGTTTAATTCCTTCTTAATTGCTTTCGCCTTTATAAATAGCCAGGTGGTGTTTCAAAGGGCCAGACTGGCTGGTGTTGGTGCCAACTTAAGTATGGTAGTGCAAGTTGGTTATGGCATAGATGAGAGTGTTGAGAAGTATGAGTGGATTGAAACTGAGTGACAAAGTAAGAAATAGTGTGATAAGAGAACGTTGTGATATAAAAGAAGATGTAGTGACTAAAGTTCAGAAAGATATGCTTAGACAGTTTGGGCACGTAAAAAGAATGAATGAAAGAAGACTGACAAAAAGGACTTATGAGTCAAAAGTGAATGGAAAAGATGGAAGAGGAAGACCAAGGCGAACGTTCCTAGACGAAATCCAGGACATTTTACATAAGGGTCAGGTCAAGATTAAGCGAATGCGATACGCAAGGATCGTGGCAAGCGGAAGGACGTGGTCTCTGCCTACCACTATGGGAATGAGGCGTGATCCTATGTATGTACTTGTTTTCCTTTTTGGTCTGTATAATTCAGATGAGTTTACAATCAAGCTCTAACCTGCCACCAATAAAAAAAGCTTTGAGCTTAAATGTTACGGTAATTTTAGTATTCAAAATAAAAGCAACTTGTACATTTGTTTCAATAAAGTAACAGTAGATTTTACATATTCTTTAACCTTTCACTGTAACAAGATGTCCAAAATAACGATTGAAGCTTCTTTTATTCAGTTTTCGTGGATTTCATGTAGATCGACATTTTAGTATGTCAGGATTGTAGCATAAAAAGGCCGGGCTTAAAGTGTTACAGGCCTTTTTTTGTCAGTTTTAGCAGTTTTCAAGTCAGGGTCGGTTTAGCGCCATTTTATTTAATGTGAGGGATATTTTTCTTGGACATTTTACGTGTTTTATTGTAAGAGCGAGATAAATATGCATAAAAGTTTTGTATCAAATGTTTTGGTGGCAATTTCTTCCATTTTTATTTAAAACATGGACTGCCAAGAGCGGTCAATATGATCGGCATTAGGCTGCCGAACAACTCTGAGAATATAACCAATCATATTAATCTACGTACATTAATTTACACAGGACAATGTAAACGTTTGTAGTTATTGTACGATGCAGTTTATGTTGACCCGCCTCGGCAGTTAATGTGTTAAATTTAATTTATTTTAAGTATCTGAGAAAGTTTTCAACTCGATGTACTTATCAGAAATAGAGCAGAATTGAGCAATAATAATCATAATAATTAGTAAATTAATAATATGTTTATAATTTTAGCTATTTCTTAAAAATTATTAAAAATTTCAATAGGTTTTTATAATAACCAAACTAAACTATTCTTTATTTCCAGTAAACTCAATCTTTTTTGTCAAAGACTCTATTACCGATTCAGAACCTAACTGACTATACTCAATAGTCTTTTACTCTGATTTATCCATGTTATATTTAATATAAATTACAATAAATTACATCATTAACACCCATTATCATTAAATATAAAAACAAATAGCATACAATTATCATTATGATATAATATCGCACAGCAGCCCTTTTTACCGACAAAACTAACTTAAAACACAATAACTCGTAGCTAACGTTGATTACAAACTGTGATATCAACTAACTTCTACGATGTTTTATACGTGTTTTGCGAATGAGGCTAAATTATTTTATATATACTATCAAACTCAACTACGCTGATTCTAATTAAACGCTTGATATTTCCCGTTTCTTTGGTGATTTCGGGATAAATTGTGACTTATATTATGTCTTAAATTGTAAATTATTTGCCAGTGAAATTATCTTCATAATGGATCAAGTTGTTTAGTAGCTTACTGCGAACGAGTGAATTCGCAGCTCCTGTAGGTATTTCGGAATAAAAATATGTTTCTCGTAGTTAATATCGTCCTTTATTAGTAAAAAATAATTCCTAATGCTGTCTTTATATAGTATGGACTCCAAAAATACACTGTCCTTTAACTTTTGTAGTAAACCTGTATTGTAATCTTAGTAATACCTATGAAGAATTGAATGTTTGTATCTTTTTTACTCCGTTGCATTAAAAGGGTTGAACAGTATCACTGAAATTTGAATTGTAATTAGATTAACAAATTTTTGTTCAGATTAATATCTTGGTTATTGATTTTAGTGATAATAACTATATTATAATCATAAAGGTATATATAAACAGCATAGGTAGTCTTGGCCTTAACGTAGATATCTCATTGTATGCAGATGATACGTGTTTATTCTACTTTGGAAGCTCAATCCACGAAATAATATCCGACGCACAAAGTGATCTTGATACTTTAAATGATTGGTTTCAATATAATTTGCTTACCATAAATATTACTAAAACATCATATATGCTCTTTACTGCAAAAAACAAAAAACTTCCTACTCATGACCCTTTAATTATAAATAGCCAAATCATTAAACAATCTGATACAGAAAAATATCTCGGTTTAGTTTTAGACTCTAAATTAACATGGCGTAACCACATAGAATACCTCCGAAATAAAATAGCGTCACTTACTGGGGCTTTACGTAGATCGTCTAAATGTATACCACAAAAAGTCAAGCTTTAGTCAAGCCTTTACTAGAATACCTCATAGAAATATGGGGCACCGCGTATGAAACGAATCTAAAAAGTCTTCAAACTTCTCAAAACAAATTTTTAAAAACTCTGTACCAACTAGATTATCGCTTTCCAACTAAAGACCTTTATAAAAAAACTAAGGTGCTTTCCATTACTCAGTTATACAAATTTAAAACATGCATCTTAATTAGGAAAATACTCACCGAAGCTATACATACCCAAATTACTTTTAAAACAAATTCCCATTTAAATACAAGAAATAGATATAAATTACGGTTACCGAAAACGAGAACTAAATATGGCAGTAAAACTATACAGGTTGAGGGAGCACTACTATATAACAGCCTACCGAAAGACATTTTCTGTGAGAAATCGTTTACAGCATTTAAGAAAAAACTTAACACATATTGTCAAAATGCTTGGTAAACACGCCATTTAAATATCTGAATGTTTAAATAACCTACTTTTAAGATTTGCTCTGTATCACACATAACGTACATATACTTTTATTGTTTATTTGTTAATTTCTCATTAAGTGAATTCTGTATTCTTTTGAGAATAAATGTCTTTAAACCTAAAGGTAACGTCGGAGCAGCAGAGTTGTTGTTCGTGTAGCGTATATGGCGTTAGCAACTTATTCTCCCTCCAATTCTTAAGTCAATGCAGACAAAGTCACCGTCTAGAAAATAATAATTAAATTTCTCAAAAGTTACTTGTTTTCTTCGTCGTTCGTGGTTTGTCAAAGGTTAAAAGTAAATTCAATTAAAACTTATACATGGGGATTACAAAGCGTGTGCGAATGACAAGCCAATACAACTCGTATGGATTAATTGAAAACTTTGCGGTGCAAACTAACGGTACGGCAACTGTAATGTAGATAGATAGATACAAAAAAGATAGAAAATACCTTATTGTAAACCAAACCAGAAATGTAAAACAAAAACAAGGTTAAAAGAAAAGAACATATACAATTTACATTTACACAACTATTTCTACTAGGTTACCTTATAAATACTTATAACATTTGTGGCCCTGAAGTATATCCACACAACATTTGTGGCCGGCAGTAATATTCTCATGACATTTGTGGCCCAGACCTATATTTACACAATATTTGTAGCTTACAGTAATATCCTCATAATATTTGTGGCCCGCAGCAATATCCTCATAACATTTGCGGTCCAGACCTATATTCTCACAACATTTGTGGCCCGCAGCAATATCCTCATAACATTTGCGGTCCAGACCTATATTTATACACCATTTGTGGCCTACAATAATATCCTCTTAACATTTGTAGTCCAGACCTATATTCTGACAACATTTGTGGCCCGCAGCAATATCCTTATAACATTTGCGGTCCAGACCTATATTCTCGCAACATTTGTGGCCCGCAGTAATATCCTCATAACATTTGTAGGCCGCACTAACCTTCATAATATTTGTGGCCCAGGTCGATATCCTCATAACATTTGTGGTTCGCACCAATATTCTCATATCATTTGTAACCTGCACTAATATCCTTATAACATTTATAGCCCGCACTAATATTCTTCATAGTATTCGTGACCCAGGTCGATATTTTCATAACATTTATGGGTCGCTCCAATAAATCCGTAATATGTGTGGCCCGGGCCTATATTTACAAAACATTTGTGGCCTACAATGATTTTCTCATAACATTTGTGGCCCGCACTAATGTTCATAATATTTGTGACCCAAATCGATATCCTCATTACATTTGTGGTTCGTACTAATATCCTCATTACATTTGTAACCCGCACAAATATGTTTATAACATTTGTTGTTCGCACCAATATCCTTATAACATTTATAGCCCGCACTAATCTTCATAATATTTGTGACCCAGGTCGATATTTTCATAACATTTGTGGTCCGCACCAATAAGTCCGTAAAATTTGTTTCCAGAATCAATATCCGCATAATATTTGTGACCGGGCCTGTATCTTCATAATATTTGGGGCCCGGACTTTTACTTTATATTTGGAAAGATTGTAAGAGGAACTTCGGCTAGACTATATGTTATAGTTATGGACAGACTCCGTGGTTGGTAAAAGGACATACATACATACGTAGCATCACGCCTCATTCCCATAGGGGTAGGCAGAGACCACGTCCTTCCACTTGCCACGCTCCTTGCATATCTCCTTCGCTTCTTCCATTCTCATTAAACCTTTCATACAAGTTCGTCGGTTTAGAGTACTCTTGATCTGGCCCTTATTTAAAATGTCCTGGATTTCGTCCATGAACGTTCGCCATGTTCTTCCCCTTCCAACTTTCGCATTCACTCTTGACTCATTAATCCTTTTTGTCAGTCTCCTTTTATTCATTCTCTCTACATGCCCAAACCATCTAAGCATACCTTTCTCAATTTCAGTCACTACGTCTTCTTTTATACCACGACGTTCTCTTATCACACTATTTCTTACTCTGTCACTCAGTTTTAATCCACTTATGCTTCTCAACGCTCTCATCCCTACCGCATTTATTTTACTTTTGTGATTCATCTGCCATACCCAACTTTCACTACCATATAACCATAAGTGTTGGCTCCAACACTCCAGCATGCACTGTCAGTCTAACCCTTTGAGACACCATCTGGCTATTCATAAAGGCGTATAGAGCACCATTTACCATATTCCCTACATTCACTCTCCTTTCAATATCACTTTCACATGTTCCATCTTTTTTAAATTTAGATCCCAAGTATACAAATTCTTTCACCTCTTCCACTTGTTCCCCATCTATCAAAATATTGCCATTCATCATAGATTCATCTTGTTCAAAAAGCATAACTTTCGTTTTGTTTACATTCACTTTCATTCCTTTCCCTTTCAAAGCTTCATTCATAATATTTAGCATCTCCTGTAGCTCATTAGCGGATGACGCAAGTATTACTTGATCATCAGCGTAGAGTAAACATTTGATGAGTAATTCATTCATTCTTAACCCATACATACTTTCTTTTAAATCTGTCAAAACAGTTATCCATGAACAGCCATGGTGACGCAACACATCCCTGTCGAACACCTCTTTGGACAGGTAACCACTCCGTGTACGCCCCGTTTATTCTGAAACAAGCACTAGAACCTTCATAGAGAGACTTCAATGCATGAATCAGACTACCGCTCACACCATACGTAGATAACGTTGACCACAGCTCATTCCTAAAGGTAAAAGGAGATTGCAATAATTGTAGACCCGTTAAATTCTCTTTGACAAAGTCCAGGTCATTGTACCATGATTTTAGGCTATTTCAAAATCCAATGAAACTGCCCAGTCCCGAGTTAATTGCAAGTGGCACAACCTACAATACGTAAACATGTCCGATAAAGCAATTACTATGGATGTGCGTTGAGTTTGGATGTATGTACTTTACGTATGTTACCGATGGAGATTTATAACTTCGAAAGCGAATAAACTTTGTGTATTTTCATATTCTGAATGATACATATAATAATAATAATAAAATTGTTTATTGCTTTCATAATTTTTATACATGTACACAGCACACTTATGAAACGGAACAAGCTCAGCAGAATACTGTGGCGTGTCCGCAACGCTGATTTTCAGCTTGTCGCTAAAGATTGTAATATCGCCGTAAAATGTAAAAAAAAAAATAATAATACGAAAAACACACATTTAAACGCAAAAGAAAAGACAATACTATGATAATAAGTGATTACAGCTAAGACATATTAATTAAAAAAAAGAATATTTAAAAAATATAGAACATACATATAAATATGCATATATACACCTGCTTGCCAATCCGCACTGGAGCAGCGTGGTGGGTCTATGCTCTAAAAACCCTCTCTCTTCGGAGTGAGGAGGCCTGTGCCCAGTAGTGGGACGTTAATGGGCTGCTAATTACTTACTTACTTACTTACACACATACATATACATACACACACACATAACAGCATTATAAAAAAAAACCAAAGTAGGTCCCAAAGCAAAGGTTTACAATATATTAATATGCATGTCCATAGAATAAAGGAGATCAGATCATGTACCATAGAAACCAAAATCCACCTTATAACCTTGACTAAGGGTGGTCTAATTTGGCGCAGCAAATAAAGTTCCTTGACGCATTTTTTAAATGTGTTAGTTGAACGGTTCCACAGTCTTACCGAGGGGGGCGGGGGGGCGGGGGGTCGTTCCAAATCTTGGAAGCAGCAATACTGAAACTTCCTTTAGTTCCTGCTTTTTTATGATAAGGTATTTGTAACGTTTGTTTTAAATCTTGTACATAAGTAGGTGGGCCGTTTAGTGGATATGATCTTATAGACCATCTATACTAATAAAAAAGTGTGTGCGTATAAAATACACATGTCAGAAGTGAAACTTCTTTGGCAAACTAATTTTTAAGTCATGTTTATATTAATACAAATCTAAAACTTTAGATTTCCGAGAATTAGATAGAGGGAAAAAGGGAAGATATGTCAGGAATTTCATTGACATTAAAAATATTAAAATTAATACACATAATATTTATATCTCAAATGACGAATTTTAAATAAAACTTTGTGAGAATTGATGAAATATTTTAATTGTATATTAATTTGAAAAATCGTATATTAATTTATTAAATGACGAGTGGCAAATTGAAATGCCACATGTTATTTGTAAATATTAATCTCGTCTTCTAACGAATTAGCATAAAAAACGCTGCATATCTTTGTGACGCTAAATATGCTCATGCGGCTAAAGAAGTTTCACTTCCAAAATGTTGCAAAAATGGGGAAAAGTTATTCCCTTTGAGGGCTTTCATAGCTTGCACTGTGCAATTGGTTACAGTTCGACGGCCTCGCTGGCGCAGTGGTGCGAGTATCCACTTTGCTAGCGGAGGCTTCGGGTTCAATCCCCTGTTGGACGAATTTAGGAAATTTATTTTCTAATTTGTCTGAGTCTGGACTGGTGGGAGGCTTCGGTCATGGTAAGTTACCACGCTACCATCAAAGACGTACCGCTAAACAAAGAGATTTGTGTTCCGGTACGATGCTGTGTAGAAAGTGTAAGGGGAATATCGCCTCTTACGAGATATGCGTGCTTCCATCTCAGACTGTATCATCATTTACCATCAGGTGAGATCACAGTCAAGCGCTAATCTGTCAGCAATAAAAAAAAGTACGTAACACTTATGTATGAAAAAATTGTTCCCCTTAAAAAGTTCTAAAATAAAGTCTTGGATAGGGTATTAAAGTTGAGTCACTATAACCATTGTTATTTTTTTAACCGACTTCAAAAAAGGGAGGAGGTTATCAATTCGTCGGTATTTTTTTTTTATGTTTGTTACCTCATATCTCCCGGTTGGGTGGACCGATCTTGATGATTTTATTTTTAAATGAAAAGCGGTGCTTGTCATAGGGTCACATTTTTTTAAATCCAGTTCTGATGATGGCATCTATGAGAAAACCGGATGTCTTAAATTTGCGTAAGCCTGTGCGCGACAAATAGACGAATAACTCAAGATTACGCCAAAAGATTTCGATGATTCTTTTTTTATTAGAAATGATATACCTCAAGGGTTGTTTTGTGATAGTTTGGTATGGTTTTGATGATGGAGTTCATGACAAAGTGACGGAACTCTTCAATTCTTAGGAGAAAATGAACGATACACGACAGAATCTTCTATAGGCTATCCAGATATTTGAGTCGCCTACCGTAACTTCGGTATGGTCAAGTGCTAGTTGTAGTTAAATATGAAGATCAATGGAACTCCTCAACGGCTTGGGGCCCGAAGTTGCTGGAGTGGCGACCTAGCACCGGATGGCGCAGTATAGAGAGACCCCTCACAAGGTGGACCGACATGAAGAGGGTCGCCGGTAGCCGCTGCAGCCAGGAAACACAAGATCGGGCCTTGTGGACATCATTACGTGAGACCTATATCCAGCAGTGGACGTCCATCGCTTGAAGCGACGACGACGAGGTAAGCGCTCGAGTGTAATCACACCTGATGGTAAATAATGATACAGTCTGATATAGAAGTGCTTTAACCTGATAAAAGATAATTCATCTCTTCTAGTTTTTAGACAGTATTGTAGCGAAACAATTTTATCTTGCGTCTGGCCCACCAGTTCAAACTTAAAGAAATTAAAAAATACAATTTGTTAAATCTGCTCACCCAGGTATTGGTATCCAGGATCTCTGTGCCTCCAGGAAATAAAGGCGTTAATTATAATTCAAACCCGATGGCACACTAATTACTAGAAAAATTCTAGATTAAACTTATCTTTAGAAATGTTGAATTAAGCACTTTATGGCAGTTCGAAGTAAACCAAGTGATTAATTCGAGCGACTAATTGGCCAACACTTTGAAATGAACGAAGTCTCGCAAAATCACGGGAAGTACGGGTATCTTTGTAAGAGTACTATCAGACTAAAATATTCTTATTTATTTATTTATTTATCTCTTTAGGAAACAATTATTATATACCTTAAAAACTACATTACAAATAAATACATAAAATAAAATATTAGCAGATTATATTACAGTTGTTTGAAATTTATAACTTAATCGTTCAAAATATTGATTTAAATAAGTCACCAACATTAGAAACATCGCGTATTATTAAAAGAGAAGCACAAGTTTCTAACACTTTTTATAAACAATTAGTATTTTTACTCTAGTTATAAAAGTCCAGTATGTTTTACAATACATCATTAATCTATACTAATATTACAAAGTTGAGGAGTTTGTTTGTTCGAACGCGGTAATTTCAGGAACTACTGGTTCTATTTCAGAAATTCTTTCAGTTTTAGATAGCCCATTTATCGAGACAGGCTATAGGCTATATCATTCTTAAATCAATAGAAGCGTTTCACCAATGAAGAATGTTTAACAATCAGGGTTGTATTATTCCATTGGAGAACTTCCCCAGTGTGCGCTACATAGACGTTTCAAGTTTCACAATAATCATATATGAAAGAACTTCTTTAAAAGTTCAAAAAAAATGTCCATAACTTGTTGTAATGGTTATCTCTCAGCTTTTTTTTTCACTGGGGAATGCTTTTGCGCACACCGAATTTGATAATTCTCCATCCAGGATTGTGGGACTCACGGATTACAACAGAATATTCACTAAAACCCGGCAGGACCTTCTTCTTTCTAATGTTTAGGGCCAGATGATCATTGCCACATTTAGCTCTGGCTTCCCGGATGAATCCGGCTCAAAGGTTCAATAAAGCGGAAACAAATGGGCAAAAGCGGAAGCAAATGGACTGCCTCATTGGTCTAGTGGTTTGCATGTTCGACTACAGACATGAGGTCCTGAGTTCGAGTCCCGGGTCGGGCCAATTCAAAAGTGAATATTGAGTTTTCTATTAAGATTTTCTCAATATTTGCCCGAAATTGGGAAAAATTTGGCGGTGTAATCCACCCCCGTGCCTCGGAGAGAACGTTAAGCCGTCGATCCTGCGCCTGATCTCTCTCTCCGGTCGTGTTGGATTGCCGTCACGTTGGACTATGAGAGTGAAGGAATAGAGAGTACACTTCTGTACTATGCCTGCCAATCCGCAGTGGAGCAGCGTGGTGGGTCTATGCTCTAAAAACCCTCTTTCATATGAGCGAGGAGGTCTGTGCCCAGCAGTGGGACGTTAATGGGCTGCTACTTACTTACTTACTATTTAAATGGGCAAAACTGCGCCTTCAGCACCTTCTTTCCTCCGGCGTGAGCTAGTGCTTTTCTTTTCCCTCTGCAATGGCTCCGTCTGTACATCACAGCTTCACAGAGAGACATACCTTACATTTATTTAACTTTAAATGTTTTATTTCAATTAATATTTTTTACCTACATAAAAAGGTACGTTAAGGCTGTCGTGTATGTATGTAATAGTTACAATAGCTCTGTAAATAAACAAAGATTTATGAAAAAATATAATATGCTAGTAAAATTCCGTGTGAAAAGGCTTTAAGCGTAGAAATTATAATGAAGACTATCGCGAAAAGTACAGCATAGTTCGCTTGTTTTTGTTTTATGGCATCGAAGTATGATTTCTTCTCAGGTAAGAACTTAAAGGAAGTTACTACGTGGAAAACTTTGGCATGTAGTCCAGATATTTCGCAGGAATTATTACAAAATCTCTCTTTCTTTTAAATAGAAACTCTACTATACACAAAAATAATGTCAATATTAACTAAACTTCAGGACAACGCCGATAAAATCAATCTGTTTTTATAATAATCTTGGATTTGAAAACATTCTCCTGTAAATGAGGAGGCTTGTGCCCAGCAGTGGGATTAACGGGCCAGTTACCTTACATTTACGTTGCTTAGTAACAAATACCTAAAAACACTGATATTACAAGATATATTAAAGGAAATTCTGAGAATTGAAATTCTATCTACGTAATAAATTGAGTTTTAATTAGAAATCCTTGTTACTTAGGATCCAGACGTCAAGCTGAAGGTCAAAGTTATCACGCTTTGAATTACAAATATCTCCAACTAGGTGACCCAACCAATTTTGCTGATGCTATGTCGACGTTAATAGATGAATTACCTCTTGATTACCATACTAGCATCTTAGACTGTATTATCAATTACAATCAGGTAAGATAAGGTGGTAAACTGTTACCAATAAGAAGCTGGGCTATAAGTGCATTCTTGTATATGTTCTGATAATAAAATAAATTAGATTAGCTGTTCCGTACTTAATAACGAGCTATATTAAGAAAGGGGTTACTTTGCTTAATTTCAAGAGCGATAAATATCTTCACCAGAAATGCATTCTAGTATGTAATCTAAAAAAAAATTAAAATCGGCTAGCTGTTCCCTGAGATATGACCCGCATCATTACCTATCCCGTAGGAATTTGAAATAAATCGCGTTTAGTAACCACCTATATTGAGAAAGGGGTTACTTTGCTTAATTTCAAAAGCAATTTTTAATAATAAAATAAATTCGCTCAAACATCCTCTACGGCGTGACCCACTTAATTACAGACTGTGTAGGAATATGAGAAAATATGCATTTAGTGATCGTCTACATTAAGAAAGGGGTTACTTTGCTTAATATCAAGAGCGATAAATATCTTAGTCATGAGTTTATTCTTGTATCTTCCAATAAAAAGTAAATTTGACTAGCTGTTCCCTGCCATGTGCGGTTTACTCACTCTATGAAAAATGTAAAAATATCAGAAAATCAATGTGGATCATCACCTTCGATTGCGAAGTTGTGAAGTGTGGGTTCTGCCAACTAAGTTTCACAACCATCAAATAGGTGGCGAAGTATTTTAAGTCCCACATGTGTAGATGAAGTTGCCCAGGTGAGCTAGTATATATAAAACTAAAATTCCTTTCGCATAGTCTTTTAAACAAACTTACATTTAAAATGCAAAGGTAGGTTTTGTTTATCTAACTTTAAGCAAAGTTATTTTACATAAGCCGGCGAGATCGTGCGGCAGCGAATAATGCGGTAAGCTGGATTTCATTGGATCCAGTTATTACCTAGTCGGTGAAAGCTCTTTATTGTATTTACTTGCGTTTATCTATCTATAAATATAAAAATAAGTTTCCTATTTGTTTATGTCACGGCGTAACGCGCTAGCAATTGGATCAATGTCGTTCATTCTTTTTTTGTATTTGTTATAGTCAGTAGATTGTGTGTTGTGTTGCGTCACCATGGCTGTTCAACCTATTCATGGATAAATGTTTGACAGATTTAAAAGAAAGTATGTATGGGTTAAGAATGAATGAATTACTTATCAAATGTTTACTCTACGCTGATGATCAAGTAATACTTGCGTCATCCGCTAACGAGCTTCAGGAGATGCTAAATATTATGAATGAAGCTTTGAAAGGGAAAGGAATGAAAGTGAATGTAAACAAAACGAAAGTTATGCTTTTTGAACGAGATGAATCTATGATGAATGGCAATATTTTGATAGATGGGGAACAAGTGGAAGAGGTGAAAGAATTTGTATACTTGGGATCTAAATTTACAAAAGATGGAACATGTGAAAGTGATATTGAAAGGAGAGTGAATGCAGGGAATATGGTAAATGGTGCTCTGCATGCTTTTATGAATAGCCAGATGGTGTCTCAAAGGGCTAGACTGGCAGTGCATGCTGGAGTGTTGGTGCCAACACTTATGTATGGTAGTGAAAGTTGGGTATGGCAGAAGAATCACAAAAGTAAAATAAATGCGGTAGAGATGAGAGCGTTGAGAAGCATGAGTGGATTAAAACTGAGTGACAGAGTGAGAAATAGTGTGATAAGAGAACGTTGTGGTATAAAAGAAGACGTAGTGACTAAAATTGAGAAAGGTATGCTTAGATGGTTTAAAATGAATGAAAGGAGACTGACAAAAAGGATTTATGAGTCAAGAGTGAATGCGAAAGTTGGAGGGGGAAGACCAAGGCGAATGTTCCTGGACCAAATCCAGGACATTTTAAATAAGGGACAGGTCAAGAGTACTCTAAACCGACGAACTTGTAGGTTTAATGAGAATGAAAGAGGCGAAGGAGATATGCAAGGATCGTGGCAAATGGAAGGATGTTGTCTCTGCCTACCCCTATGGGAATGAGGCGTGATGCTATGAATGTATAGTCAGGTGAGGATATCTATAAAAGAAAAGATTAAGAATCGGAATACCAACAAAAGTATTAATATGTCTATCATTAGGATTTCATATATATCTGGATCCTGGAGATGCATAAAGAAACTCGTTCACTTCTGTAGGCCGAATATTAAACCAAATGGATCTATACCTTTGAAGATTTGGATAATAATACCTTGCGTCGTTTGCGCTCGCTCTTCCCACTTTGTACTTATTTCCGTTCTTGATTATACTGATGCAAGCTCCTCCTCTGACCAAGGACCAATTGAATAAGCTTGACCGATTACAATTTGGATTGGACAAATATAACCATGTATTAGAATTTCGTGCGAAGCTCAAGTGGTGGTTGCCTATACGGTTTCGCCGGAATTGGCCTAGTGTTTCCTTTCTGTACTGTGTGTTATTTAATCCTGGTGCTACAGCCTATATCAAAATCTTAGTTTTTTAAAATTCGGACAGAAGATGTTTAAGGCTATCCCGGAGCCTTAAACTAATTATTGTTCCCCATAAAACCATGTTTTTTGGGCAATCATTTACTGTACAGGGGATTGAATTATTGAACGAGCTCCCTCTGATGATCAGAGAGGCTAATTCTTTGAATTTGTTTAAAAACCTTGTCAAGGTTCACTATATATGTCGGAGAAAAGAAGAGAAGGAGAAGTTCCCTGCCGACATCGTCATTAGTGGGGTCCATAATTCAACCTCCGAAGTGTGGGCATCAGGGAGTAATTTTGGTGCAATCAAACACGTTATTAATTCACTCAGATTATAATATCCAATCACTTAATGTTCCGGATATCAATTTACACAAACTCATTAACAATAATAGTTAGGAACGCGACAGTTGGAACAGTCGACCGCTTTGGCAGACTGCTATATGAGGACTGTGGAGAAACGCCGCCGACCTGTGACTCTGTCCAGCGCCGATAGATGGCGATATATATATATATATATGTATATTTGTATGTATGTACTACACCTTCTACCAATACCAATATCTCTCAGTGTCTGAAGACAAAGCTCTTTGAACAGTGCGTGTTGCCAGTGATGACTTACGGCTCCGAAATGTGGTCGCTGACTATGGGCCTTATCCGAGTCGCTCACCGTGCGATGGAGAGGGCTATGCTCGGAGTTTCTGTACGCGATCAAATCAGAAATGAGGAGATCCGTAGCAGAACTAAAGTCACCGACATAGCCCTACGAATCGCAAACCTGAAGTGGCAATGGGCGGGGCACATAGTCCGACGGACCGATGGACGTTGGGGCCCGAAGGTGCTGGAGTGGCCACCCCGCACCGGGCGGCGCAGTGTAGGGAGACCCCCCACAAGGTGAACCGACGACATAAAGAGGGTCGCAAGATCGGGCCTTGTGGACATCATTACATGAGACCTATGTCCAGCAGTGGACGTCCATCGGTTGAAGCGACGACTACACCTTCTAGAGACCATCTATCCATTTTAGTAGCAAAACTTTCCTAACCTTAAGGTAGCTGAAATTGCTACTTAGTTATAAGGCCGCCATTTTGTACCCTATGATTAAGTTATGGCATATATTTCATGTTTTGTTTGTGGTGTACAATAAAGTCTATTCTCTCTCTCTCTCCAAACACAGTTACATATTATGATTTAAGTTTACACAACCAAATACAATGTGAACATAACTAAGACTTATCTTGGCATTGAATAGGTAAGTTTACTAAAATATCTCAGAAAAATTCGTTTCGTTCTATTATATAAGATGGTAAAGAATTCTTTGCCATTGAAAAATATTCAAGTATTACCCATCAAGGAATTTAAAATGAACAAAAGCTCACTAAGTGCAATCTCGGTGTAGAGTTGTGGACAAAGAAATCTTTGGAGAGACGACGTTAAGTTTTGCGCTTTGAACAGATAACGTTGACGCGAAGATTTTAGCGTTTACCAACTTTACTTTAAAATAAAGTTATGTTTAACCGCATCAAGAATGATAACCAAGCGTCTATCATTTACTATATCCATTTACCTGAAATGAATTTCAAAGTCAATGTCCTTTTTAGGAGTCGTGGTGTCATCTGATGTAAGTGCAATGCTTGAGGTAGGCCTTCCTTGTGATTTCCATCAGAAAGAGCTAATGTAATCTCATCAATCTAACATCTTCAGACCCAATAGTCAATCGGTTCTTCGAATAATACCATTTATTTGAATTTCAGCAAGCAATTGAGTAGGCTTTAGCTCTGACTTAAATGGAAATTCAAACCGATGGACGTCCACTGCTGGACATAGGTCTCACGTAATGATGTCCACAAGGCGCGATCTTGCGCCGCCTGGTGCTGGGCCTGATTTATTTTTTTGGGAATTTCTTAGCCTTTGCATCGCCTGTTTAGAGATTCTAAACATTCCTATGGATATTAATTGTTTAGATCAAAATTTAAAAGATATCTGTTCGTTATTATAAGGCCTATTGTTAGCGATTGTATTTTAGTTTCTAATTTCAAAGACAACCACATGATTCTGATCTTTCATATAAATCTTAACGGACTGGAATTGTGTTTCAAAAGCTTTAATAAACAAGTTTCTCTCTCGTAATTGTCCTTTTATACTGAGACTGGTAGTCCTAATGAGATCAAATCTTCCAACAGCTACAGAAGCTTTTAATAGAAAAGTAAATAGATTTAAATTAGTTGAATTCTATTGCTGAATAAGCATAGAGTATTTGCACGACAAATGTGGGTGGAATAAATAGTTGGCGTATCGAGTGGTACACATAAATTCCCGTTATGGCGACACATTTGTCAGGATAATGCGGTGCGGCGCAATATTCATGGCCGTTTGCGAATATCCGCAAGAACTGATTCTACTGAATATTCTGCTGATGCTTGAAAGAATGCCCAAAAACCGATTTCGTTGACGTTTTCGTCGAAACGTAAGAACTGTGTTGTGTTTACAGAACTTTTTCTGATTGTTTATGTTATGGTGCTGGGTGATCTATAGAGTTTTGTGGTGGATTTATGTTCTATTTGTCATCTATATATCTAAAAGGGACACAATATTTGGATGTATTACTTTAAAAATGGATGGATACATTTTACCCCCTTGAATAGAAACTTTAAAAGGCCTGATGGCAGCGTGGGTTCTAGTTTATCAAAATCGCCATGAAAAATGAATATTAGGAGCTTTCCAATGCGTCATTTGATAAAGGAAATTATGGTGAGGAAATCTGAGATGGTTCTACGCTCTTAAAACCCTCTCTTCTAAGAGTGAGGAGGCCTGTGCCCAGCAGTGGGATGTTAATACGCTGCTACTTATCTTTACCTTAATTGAAACTTGTCATAAATTCAAAACGATAAACCGCATCTACATGAAATTTAGTAAAGTGATTGTTACGTAATACAGAAACTAACTATAAAATCCATAATTTACTAGTGACTTATTAAGTGTCTGATATGTCAAATAGCGGAAATTATAGAAAAAAATATTTATGGTAAAGGGGTACTAATTACACCATTTATATGTCAAGAACGGCTGTACCGATTGCAACGGTCACTGATTGTTTGAATTCATCTGAATCCAAAAAGCAGAATAATTGTTAATATATTGCAAAAAATAAATACTTTTTATTCCGCTGGGAAATAGATGTCCCTCGTTTCCTGCCACACCCCTCCTCACCTTGAATTAGGAGTGTCAGAGGCTCCCTTGCGCATTCACCCACACTACCGGATGAAACCGACTGGGGATGCTCAAGGAGGAGATAAGAGGCGTTCGTAAAGACGCCTCCTGCCGCCCAGCTGCCTCCTCCGAAGGGGAGCAACATCTGCTGCAGCTTTACGTACTCGCTCCAATGCCTCCTTCAAAGAAATGACGGCTTCGAAGAAAGAGGCAACCGCATTCCATCCTATCTTACTATAAGCAAGGCGCCCACTATACTTGGCAGTGAGAGATCCATTCCGTTGAGGGACACCAGAGGATGTCGCTGTGGTCCACAAGCCGGATATTCTGCCACAGTGTGGGCCGTCGTATCGACAGGCGCAATACACTGATGGCAGATAGGAGACTCTTCACGTCGTGTTTTTGATGCAAGTATTTTCCAAAACTGCCTCATTGGTCTAGTGGTTAGCATGTTCGACTACAAACATGAGGTCCTGGGTTCGAGTCCCAGGTCGGCCCAATTCGAAATCGATATTGAGTTTTCTATTAAGATTTTCTCAATATTTGCCCGAAGTTGGGAAGTTGGCGGTGTGATCCACCCCCGTGCCTCGGAGAGCACGTTAAGCCGTCGGTCCTGCGCCTGATCTCTCTCCGGTCGTGTCGGATTTCCGTCACACCGGACTATGAGAGTGAAGGAATAGAGAGTGCACTTGTGTACTATGCCTGCCAATCCTCAGTGGAGCAGCGTGGTGGGTCTATGCTCTAAAAACCCTCTCTCATATGAGGGAGGAGGCCTGTGCCCAGCAGTGGGACGTTAATGGGCTGCTACTTACTTTTTTTTACTTTTTACTTTTCGAAACATCCGTGTCCGGTCAGTATTTGCACCATGCTAAAGGTAAGCGATCCGTACTGCCTAGCTAGCCATTGTTCGAGGCGAGGACGAATCGCCCCCTCATCCTCCTTCCTAGCTTCGATCAAGACTCTGTCGGTAAGGGCCCTGATTCTTTGAACCACGTCATTTTCGAGCTGTTCACCTCCAGATCTTATGGCAACCAAGCACTGGTAAGTTGCCGCCAGTACTTCCGCCTGCAGTTCCCACGGGTTTCCCAGTACAATATGTTAGGAGGCTGACATATTGTATTTCACAATTGCACAAATTCCTTACGATATGTTAACACTAACTAAGAATAGATTTCATCATATTTCCACGGGATCTTAAGACTATCACTTTAAATGGTAAATATACCTTACAAAGTTAAATAAAACGGTAGCAATATATCTGAAGTATGAATGAAAAATATAAGTAAAATAAAGATTGCTTTAAAGAGACTTGGTAATAAAGAAATCCTGTTTACTGCAACGGTACAAACATTGCGGTGTGTGTCGACTTATGTAGGATAGCTGAGGCTTTACCTTTCCTGAACTGGTGTTGTATTTTTGTATGTAATTTTATTAAATACCAGATGCTCGTGGTATTTCAAAATCTTTTACTTTTGAAGTAAAACTTAATGTGGAGAAATGCATAGTGTTGAGGAGTAATGCATGATGTTGGGAAGTAATTAATGATGTTGGAAATTAATGCATTTACTTATTTATTTTCGTCGACAATTGTTTTCAGTAAATTACATAGTACCTAATAAAATATTTGTTTCTGTATGATGTTGAAGAATAATGCATGATGTAGTGGAGTAATGCATGATGTTTAAGAGTAATACATGATGCTTGGAAAGTTATGCATGATATTGTCAAGTAATGCATGATGTTGGGAAGTAATGCATGACGTTGAGAACTAATTCATCATGTTGGTGAGTAATACATTTATTTATTTTACGTTATTATCTCAACATTAGAAATACAATAAACAATCATTTTAAGGGGTAGAAACACAAACTCTCAAGAGTTTTTCCGTGCACCCTGTGTGTCGTTGTTTTAAGTAAATTACAAAGTACCCAATGTTATAAAATATTTCGGTCTGTTCGATGTACAAGAGTAATGCATGATGTTTAAGAGTCATAAATGATGCTTGGAAACTTATGCATGATATTGCCAAGTAATGCACGATTTTGGAGAGTAATGCACGGTGTTGAGGGGTAATGCATGATATTGGAGAGTAATGCACGATGTTGGAGAGTAATTCACGATGTTGGGGGTAATGCATGATGTTGGAGAGTAATGCACGACGTTGGGGAGTAATGCATGATGTTGGAGAGTAATTTATGATGTTGGGGAGTAATGCATGATGTTGGAGAGTAATTTATGATGTTGGGGAATAATGCATGATGTTGGTGAGTAATGCATTTATTTATTATACGTTATTATCTCACCATTAGAAATACAATAAACAATCACTTTAAGGGGTGGAAACACAAACTTTCAAGAGTTTTTTGTGCATCCTGTCGTCGGCAATTGTTTGAAGTAAATTATATAGTGCCTAATGTTATAAAATATTTGTTTCTGTATGATGTTGAAGAGTAATGCACGATATTGGGAGTAATGTATGATGCTAGGGACTAATAAATGTTGCTTGGAGTAATTTAAACGGATGAGACGATGAGATAATTTTTATATATCTAAATATACTCTAAAAATATAAAGAAAACCCGTTCTTTGTGAGACTACTTCACTAAAAATACATCTATACTGTATTTTAAATAGATTCGTTTTATAGTTTTGGCTGTGGGTCGGTACTGTTTCATTGTTTTAACCTTCGCAGACCCTTATTTTGTCTTTAATATAAGTAGCCTAAGTTATTTTTAATTACATCAACTATCTACCAGTGAAAGTCTCGTCAAAATCGATGCAGCCGTTTTAGAGATAAGTGGGAATAAATACGCTGTTAGATAAAAGCAGTATTCATATGTATTTAGTGGAAAGCTGTTAATTTGAAATTATGAATTTACACTCCAATTTTTAATATCTGTGTAAGATTGAATTACTTTCTTAATATAACCAAAGGAAAAACATAATTTATCAGAGAATTGTTTATTTTTTCTATTTTGACTCCTTTATTTGCAAGATATTTGTTGTGAAAATCAACAAAGTAAATGTGAAAATGCGAGTTGTGCAACTTTTATGTTACAATCAGTCGAGAGCTTTAATTTGTGGTGAGAAAGCTCTCGACCTGCGAACATATGTACATGAAGTTAACAGTTGAATCAAGGTCTAATTGAATTACGCGTATATTTTTTAAAGATTTTAATAGTTTTATAAAAAATCTTTATAACAAATAGTTCTGAAACATTTTCTAGATGTATTTCAAATAGCTACGATGATGTTGCCTATTATAACAAAATAAGTATGATGTGATGGTAATCAGCTCAAAAACTTTAAGACTATTGAACGGATTTTCAAGTAGTTTTCACCAAATGATAGAGTGATTGTTGAGGAAGGTTTATGTATATAATTTGTCGTTGTTTTGTGAAAATTGGTTGAAATATAACCGTAGTTGTTGAAAGTGTTGAAAAAATTCAAGCCCTTGGGTGCTTTTATCAACACTAGCTAATCCTTTAGAGAATTAACAAAACCATGTATGACAGAATAATTTCCTATTTATTGATCTGCAAATCAGTCCATGACGACATATATCTATCTCTTAAAGGTAGATCACTAAATCACTTTAAAAAAAAAACGGTCATCTACAATGTGTTAATTAGAAGTTGGACAGACGGATTCAGTAATCTATATCAATTTAATATAATTTAATTAAAATTATTAGCAGTTATAGTAAAAAATCAAAGCCCAGATAAATACAACACATGAAATTGTTGCAGTTCTGCGTAAAATATAGTAGTAGTAGTAGTAAATATAAAGTTTTCACCAATAATTTACATTGGCACGTATGTGAAAGATGTTTGTGTGAAAAAAATCTCGGATATTGAAGTCAATTGCCGAACAAGCACGGACCATTTGCTCGTTGAATGTGTTATAGATAAACAGTTCGTGTATCGAAAACTGCGCATAAATTCCCGTTATGACAGCACATTTGTCAGGATGATGCACCCGATAGCCATTTGAAAATATCCACAAGAATACACTGAGTAAACTATAACATTTTGTGTAGGAATTAACAGAAAACGTAAGTATCAGCTTATTAACGTCCCACTTCTGGGCACAGGCCTCCTCACTCATATCCACTGAGGGCTGACAGGCATAGTACACAACTGCACTTTCTATTCCTTCATTTTCATAGTCCGATATGACGGGATACCTACATGACCGGTGACAGATCAGGCATAGGACCGGTAGTTTAACGTACTCTCTGGAGTACGGGGGTGAAGCACACCATCAACAACACAACATACATACATACATACATAGCATCACGCCTCATTCCCATAGGGATAGGCGAGACAACATCCTTCCACTTGCCACGATCCTTGCATATCTCCTTCGCTTCTTTCAATCTCATTAAGCCTTTCATACAAGTTCGTCGGTTTAGAGTACTCTTGACCTGGCCGTTATTTAAAATGTCCTGGATTTGGTCCAGGAACGTTCGCCTTGGTCTTCCCCTTCCAACTTTCGCATTCACTCTTGACTCATAAATCCTTTTTGTCAGTCTCCTTTCATTCATTCTCTCTACATGCCCAAACCATCTAAGCATACCTTTCTCAATTTTAGTCACTACGTCTTCTTTTATACCACAACGTTCTCTTATCACACTATTTCTCACTCTGTCACTCAGTTTTAATCCACTCATGCTTCTCAACGCTCTCATCTCTACCGCATTTATTTTACTTTTGTGATTCTTCTGCCATACCCAACTTTCACTACCATACATAAGTGTTGGCACCAACACTCCAGCATGCACTGCCAGTCTAGCCCTTTGAGACACCATCTGGCTATTCATAAAAGCATGCAGAGCACCATTTACCATATTCCCTGCATTCACTCTCCTTTCGATATCACTTTCACATGTTCCATCTTTTGTAAATTTAGATCCCAAGTATACAAATTCTTTCACCTCTTCCACTTGTTCCCCATCTATCAAAATATTGCCATTCATCATAGATTCATCTCGTTCAAAAAGCATGACTTTCGTTTTGTTTACATTCACTTTCATTCCTTTCCCTTTCATAGTTTCATTCATAATATTTTTTTTTTACAACACAACACAGGGCAATTATTAAGAAAAATCAATGTTGAATTCGCCTGACTCGCACCTAAAACCTTATGTCTGTAGCCAATCTTGTTAACCACTAGCCCAATGAGGCAGTCTCTAAACAAGTACGAGAGCATACCTTCAACCGATGGACGTCTACTTCTGAACATAGGTGTCACGTAATGACGCCTACAAAAGCTGATTTTGCGCCGCCTAGCTCCAGCGGCTATCAACGACACCCTTGATATCATCAGCCCACATTTTGGAGGGTCTACACTGCGCTGTCTGGTGTGGGGTCGCTGTTAACCACTCTCACCCTAAAACATCCCGACAAGAAACTACCCCACTCATTTACATGACTCACAAATCCGTATAAGTACCCGGACGCCACTTCAGACGACATACTCCATTCTCAATTCCTATTTCTAAGGTGAATTAGTATGTACCATTTCGTAAAATAAAATTAATTTTCCTTCTTGAAAGGTCTTGTCACTTCCACCACGTAACATCGCCATTTCAGCAGCTACAGACCTCTAAATAGATCGGTCTTTCGGAATATGTGCCTTGCCCATTGCCACATCGCAATTCGTAGGGCTATATGGGTGACTTTAGTTCTGCTAGGTTACTCCTCATTTCCGATTTGATTTCGTAGAGAAACTCTAACCCTTTTCCATAGCCCACTGAGTGGATGTGAGCTTCCACATGAGACCCATAGTCAGCGAACACGTCTCACAGTCGTAGGTATCATTGGCTTAACGCATAGTTCGAAGACTTTGGTCTTCAGGTACTGAGGGATATTGGAAGATAAGGTCTCTTGTAGTTTTCCGAACGCTTCCCAACTGAGTTGGATTCAGCGGTTGATCTCCTTCTCAAAATCAGACCTACCCTGCTGGAGTACCCTGGTATGTGTACTCGTTAACAATTTAGAGTGCTCAGTTCTCAACGATGGCTGGGTAGAGCGCTACATGGATATTGGACAAAACTTTCGTCTTATAAATCTTAATTTTTGGATTCAGATCTTGGGAAACTCTGCTGAGGTCATCGACTATTGCATAACTCTTATAACATTCATTTATTTACGAATATATGGTGTTACGTATTATAATATTGTAGTGCATGAAATGCCTAAAGTAATTAATATATTTAAGTAAGTTTCACTAATGAATTTAAAGATAAATATCCATTTTAATATCTTTCTAATTACTGCAATGTATTGACCATTTCTTTAAATATGCATATCTAAAAAAATGTTTTGTTATTTCTATATAAGATTAATGAACCTTCCAAGCGGGTTAATTTTTTTCCACATTTCTAACAATTATAAGTACATTTCAACTCATTTACATACGATATTAGCAAGTTGTACGAGGTGTGTTCAAAAAGTATCGCGAATTTTGAATTTTCGCGGGTTACGGATATTCGAATTTCGAATTTTTTGTGGCGTTATGTTGGTACTCATGTCTCTCACTTATGCCGACAAGCTCGGCCATTTTGAATGTTCATTTAGCTTTGTACAGCTGCTTTGCTTGCACGTGTTTTGGATCGTCTTCGATTTTTACCTATTCAAAAAAATGGATCAAAGAACCTGTATCAAATTTTGTGTGAAAAACGAAATTAAGTGCGCGGATGCATTCCGAATGTTGACTGTGGCATACGAAGAAGCTACCTTGGACCGAAGCAACGTTTATCGGTGGTACAAAATGTTCTCAGAAGGCCGAGAAGATGTGAACGACGAAGAGCGTGCCGGACGCCCGAGCACTTCAACAACAGACGAAAAAATTAATGAAGTGGAGAAAATGGTATTGGCCAATCGTCGAATCACCGTTAGAGAAGTTGCTGAGGACCTAAACATATCGATTGGCTCGTGCCATTCGATTTTTATCAATGATTTTGGGATGAGACGGGTCGCCGCGGACAG
>JACTOM010000939.1:1546263-1583823 GCA_015832385.1 Elymnias hypermnestra
TGCCATATTTTAGAGTGAAAAAGGTTCAGAAGTCATTTGTCGGGTTGAGCATACGCATATTTAATAAGATACCTGAATCACTTCTGGGTTTGCCTCCACATAGTTTTAAGAAGTATGTTAAAAATGTCCTAATAAAAAAGGCATATTATAATGTGGAAGATTATTTAAGCGACAAAGATGTTTGGACATGATTCCAGTTGCATATGAGGGCTAAACACATTGTAACCTACAAAAAGAGCTATGTTAAAAGGAGTAACCGTTGAGTTTCTTGCCGGCTTCTTCTCAGCGGAATCAACTTTCCGAACCGGTGGTAGATTTGTTACCAACGGGCAGACTACTGACGATTCAAAAGTGCTTTTTGAGCCTACTTGAATAAAGAATATTTTGATTTTGATTTTTTTTTGATTTATAAGAGCTTCCACAGCTGCAGTAAACGCCTGGACATTGATACGGTAAACGATCCTTCGGAGAACTTACCATGTTTATTATCCTTAAGTAAGTTTAAAACAATTAAACTTAACACATTTTGTTTTATTGGCGTTGAGCAATAAAATTTTCAAAATAAAGCCTATTTCAATAAACAATTAATAACTTGAGTTGCATGAGCAAGTTTTGTTGTCTCATGCCTCTGTATTGTATTTGAATATGTCAAATGCAAATTCTAGCATTGTTTTCGATAGCTTTACACAAACTCAAAGAGAACTCTTACGAAGTTGAATGACTTACTATCAAACTATTCTTAATACAGGAAATAGATTCTGTGCGAGCTCAAATCCCCGTAACTTCGTACTTTAGTAGAGAAGTGAAAAGTTTTGGTATGTGTTTGTATATTTTTAACCGACTTCAAAAAAAGGAGGTTATCAATTCGTCTTTTTTTATGTTTGTTACCTCATATCTACCGACTGGGTGGACCGATCTTGATGATTTTTTTAAAATGAAAGCTGTGCTCGTAATAGGGTCCCATTTTTTAAAAACCAGTTCTGATGATGGCATCCATGAGATAACCGGATGTCTTAAATTTGCGTAAGCATGTGCGCGACAAATGGACGAATAACTGAAGATCACGCCAACCGATTTCAATGATTCTTTTTTATTAGAAAGGATATACTTCAAGGGTCGTTTTGTAATAGTTTGGTAAGGTTCTGGTGATGGGATCCATGACAAAATGACGGAACTCTTCAATTCTTAGGAGCAAATCAACGATGCTCGGCTGAATCTTCTATAAGCTATCCAGATATTTGAGTCGCCTACCGTAACTTTGGTATGGTCAAGTGCTAGTCGTAGTTAAATCTGAAGGTCAATGGAACTCCTCAACGGCTTACAGTAAGAGTGTGATTTTTGGCAAAATCTATAAATGTCTGTAATCAAATGCCAATGACCTTATGTTTGTTGCTGCATTGCAATATTTGAAACGTGAATTATGTGTGAACTAAAAATCAAAAAATAAATATAAATTTTAACAAAAGAAGAACCGCCTTCAAAACAAACTTAGAAATACATTAATATGCTCTAAAAGTTAAGAATTAGTAATTTTTGTTAAAATTTATATTTTTTCATTTGCACTCTGCAAATTACAGCTAAATTGGAAGAATAATGAACGCTTCTCTAATTTATATGAAAAATTTTGGAGTATTTTTATAATATTACTAGCTGTTCCAATAAACTTCTGCGTAGATCTATATTTGTGTCTTAAAGTACGCCGACATCTATTTGATGCTTATGTATATTAGTTTTTAGTAGAACTTCTATTTAAAGACCTAAAGTAATCTAAGGTGGAACTTTTTAACGTTATCTTTCAAGTTAAAGTGCTTTAAAAATCATTCCCTATAAAAGCACTGTTGTATATAATTCAAAGGTCGATGTCGATCTATCACCAAGTCGATACCACAGATCTAGATCCAGGGAAGCTACCATTTCATTACTTTGAAAGTTATTGGGCGTTTTATGTCGGAATTGTATTTATGTACTCCGAATAAAGCATACACCCCCTTCCAAGGTTTGTGGATAGTTGGCTGGGCTAGGCTAGACACATTAAAACCCAGTGGAAATCTATGCTTCCAAATGGAAAGTGCCAGATAATCAACTCAACTCAGTACCAAGTGGAATCCTGTCTCTGGCGGATTGGAGAAGCATCTCGGACAATCTATAAAACCTTCTTTTGCTAGGTGATAGGCAAAAAGGATAAGGAAAGAATTGCCTTTAACCTGATTCATTACAAAGTATTGCGCTCATTATCCTCTTCTTTTCCAGCACATATATGCCTATATGTGCTGGAAAACAAGAGGCGGAGAGACTGGTTAAAATGGGTGGTACTATAGGACATGGTTTTTCTATCAGACCCTCTTATTACGAAAGTATTTGACCTGGTACAAGACCATGCAGAGCCAACCTGCGCAAGTAACCTGGTTTGGACATGCGGGCAACTAGAAGATGTACAGCATCGTCTTCTAGAGTGTATGAGATATCGGAACGATAGACAACATTATCCGCTTTGGTCTAAATATGTTCTGATGTTGATCTACTACAGAGCATTCTGAGTAGTTCAACTTCAGAAATAGCTAGGGGATTTTATAATATGATAGTAGCTGATTATCAGTGATTTATATTAAAGTAAAGTTGGGGCGATGGGGCTGCCGTGACAAAAATCCCAAATATACTCTAGATTTAAAATAAATTCTCTTCTTCTAAAAGTGTCTCTTCATTTTCTTGAAGGTTAGCTGCTAAATTTTGGAGTTCCTTTCTATTCCTAGCTATAAGAAATAGCAGATAGCGTTATTCTCTTAGGCTTACAAAAGAACATTCTTTACCAGAATTGATTTCATTAAAAATAGTCTTGGACACATTTGGATTGGCAATTGTATAAACGTAGAAATTTTGTAGCGGGTTCTTTGGCTTTTAATTGATCGCTGACGATCCAAAGGAGCTGCAAAACTCTCTTTTAAAGCTATTAAATTGTATTAAACCATATAATAAAAAAACAGTGTTTTTGTTCAGGGTTTCAATACTCCAGCATGCTAAAATCAACTGGCAGATCTATTTTACATATATCCGTGGTCGATACGAAACAATCGGTACGATCCGTGTCGACCATTACAGTAATTGAATTGCGACCGCTTTGTTGTCTTAAAGAAATTGTTCATATTTTCACAACTTGTACATCATTGATACATTTAAAAACGGACTTTATATATAGGTATTAGAGGTTATATTGGTTTGGCGACGGGATAGTTAAGGTAGATTTCCAGTTGCGCCGGTATTCAAATTTTGATTTATTGCCGATACAGGCGGCGTGGAATTCGCTTATTGCGATGAATACATAAGATGAAAGATGTTGGGCCGTTCGCCAAATTTATTCTAACGCCTCTTTCTGATTGTTTTTCCCACTTTTGCTATATTTCTTCTAAGAAAATGGCTGAAATATGACATTGAATATTTTCTTATTGTGTAGCTGAGTGTTAATGGATTTAGAAGTCAATGCCGTTGTAATTTATTGACTGTTATACATTCTCATTTCAATTTAACTAGTGATAGTTCAGGAGGTCAAATTCAACTACAGCTTACTAAAGAAGTGATAGTGGAGGCGTCACGCCCTCATCTAGAAATTTGGCTATTGATGAACCATACAGACTGGTGCACACACAAGACATGGCTGTTTCGGGAAGTACTTGCATCAAATTGCTGGCCGAGAGGAATCGCCTGTTTGCCATGTGATGCCCTCGTCGACACGACATACAATACCATGGCAGAATACCCAGCATGGGGCCCTCAGCGGCATCTTCTGGTGTCACTGATTGGAATTGACCTCTCGTTTGCCCACAGAGTAACTCTCAGCTACCAAGTTGGCTATTGAGAAAACAGAAACGCTGTCATACAGACCGCAGCAGGTGCTCACCGTACATGGCTGATTCGGGAAGTACTGCCATCAGATTGCTGGCTGAGAGGAATCGCCTATTTGCCATGTGATGCCCCCGTCGACACGACATACTATATCGTGGCAGAATAGCGAGCATGGGACCCTCAGCGGCATCTTTTGGTGTCACTGATTGGAGTTGAACTCTCGTTCGCCTGCATAGTAAGTGCGATGGTCGCCAGCGAAGCTGGGTGGAGAGCCGTAGCCTCTTTCTTCTAGACCTATTATCTCGCTAAAGAAGGCTCGTGAGAGAAAGCGGCTGTTGGCACTTGACGACCCTGCTATCCGTCGCAGAAGGCGCAGCTATGCGTGGCTCCTCCCACAGCCTTGAACCTCGATTCGGCTTCATCCAGGACACTATATTGGGTTGCGCAAACGAGCCGCTGATGTCCGACTTTATTATACCCTTGGGATGATTTTAGGATGGATTAGGGTCTGAGTGGGTATTCTGCTTGACTAGTGAACTTAAGAAGGCATCTTACCGACTGCGCCACTTGTAATTTAATTTGTATTTAACCAAATACAATTGGCCTTTATACCATCTTTGAACTTTCACAAATAATTCAAAACCAAAATCAACCGTAATCGAGTTTTGGTGACACTAACCAGCAATTGATTTTTATACAAAGGATTCTTCTCAGTAGATACCTACATTCCGAATTGGTGGTAGATTCATTGGTCTAGTGGTTAGCATGTTCGAATATAAACATGAGGTCCTGGGTTCGAGTCCCAGGTCGGGCCAATTCCAAATCGATATTGAGTTTTCTACTAAGATTTTTTCAATATTTGCTGCGGGCAAAAAATTGGCGGTGTGAACCACCCNAGAGGCAACGTGGTGGGTCTATGCTCTAATAACGCTCTCCCATATGAGTGGCCTGTGCCCAGCTGTGGGACGTTAATGGGCTGCTACTTACCTTTAAACAGCAATTGATTTTTGTACAAAGGATTCTTCTCAGTAGATACCTACATTCCGAATTGGTGGTAGATTCATTGAGCTGAGCTGACTTACTGTTTTTATTGCTGACAGATTAGCGCTTGACTGTGATCTCACCTGATGGTAAGTGATGATACAGTCTAAGATGGAAGCGCGCTAATCTGTTAAGAGGCGATATACCCCTTACGGTTTCTACACAGCATCGTACCGGAACACAAATCTCTTTGTTTGGCGGTACGTTTTTGCTGGTAGGGTGGTAACTAGCCACGGCCGAAGCCTCCCACCAGTCCAGACTCAGACAAATTAGAAAATACAATTTCCTAAATTCGTCCTACCGGGGATCGAACCCGGGACCTCCGCTAGCAAAGCGAATACTCGCACCACTGCGCCAGCGAGGCCGTCGTTATCTTGTTTATACTTATTGTTGACAAGTGTTTGTCTTTCCAAGTTTATTAATAAATTAATGTACTCCCATACGTAATAAAGGGGACCTACATTACGTTTTATTGTCAGAGTGGTGTCTGTCATGCAGCGTGTAATTAGTACGCGTCGTTATTTCGTACCAACACTGTACGTGCTCTCCGCTCGTCGAATGAACGCCGGGTTTTATATTCCACGTTTGTCACCATTAAGCGTTGCTTGGGAAATGCTTTGTGGCTTTCATAATGAGAGTACAAAGGCTGATGAGGACGCAGTTAAAAAACGGATGACATGTTCTTTGATATAGAACTGGGGCATCTTTTATATTGATAAGGAAAAACTCAATGCCGAACAGCTGACGTGCTTATTTAAACAACAATAAAGGGACCGAGTCCTACATCCTTAGATATTTAATCGTAACTTCTTTTGCGCCTATTTTAATGTTTTGGGTATATAATGCAAATGCGATCTGGATTATCTACACTAATGTTATAAAGAGAAAATATTTGTGTTTTTGTATGTATGTAAGTATGTAAGTTGGTAGCATTTTCACACAAAAACTACTGGACTGATTTCAAAAATTTTTTCACCATTAGAAAGCTGCACTTTCACTGAGCGACCAAAGCTATATAACTTTTTCAAAAAAATAGGGATCTCTAATAAAAATGCATTAATGTAACGCAAGGTGTGAAAAAATTGGTCACAAATGTCTGTCATCGTGCCGAAACTATAGATAGAGCAAAAAATGTTCTACATTATTAGAGAACGTATTAATATCTACAAAATACTCAATATATCCAACTACTGGAGTTATGCCACTATAACTACTTTTTTGCATTTTAAAAGGTAATAAAACTACCGTCAATAATCAAACCTTATTATTAATACTTCTGTATTAATGCTTGTCTATATTTATTAGATAGCTATTCAGCAGCTATAAAATACTTTCAAAATTATTAAAATCAAATATTTCTTTCAAAAGATGAAACGAATTTGAAAATATCAATTTAAAGAAGAGATTGTATACCGAGTCGAACTCAAGAACAAAATAAAACTACATCATATGTTGTGTATAAGGATGTTTTAATACAATAAAGTTCTACAAATAAATCTATTTTCTAATATTATAGAAGAAAGGTTTGCATTTATAAAATGTGTTTTTATTTTGGAGAAATTTAAAAAATTTAATGAGCTATAGGAGACGGTAAATATTATGAATGAAGCTTTGAGAGGGATAGGAATGAAAGTGAATGTAAACAAAATGAAAGTTATGCTCTTTGAAAGAGATGAATCTATGATGAATGGCAATATTTTGATAAATAGGGAACAAGTGGAAGAGGTGAAATAATTTGTTTACTTGGGATCTAAATTTACAAAAGATGGAACATGTGAACGTGATATTGAAAGGAGAGTGAATGCAGGGGATATGGTAAATGGTCCACTGCGCGCTTTTATGAATAGCCAGATGGTGTCTCAAAGGGCCAGACTGGCTGAGCATGCAGGAGTGTTGGTGTCAACAATTGTGTATCGTAGTGAAAGTGGGGTATGGCAAAAGAATCACAAAGTAATATAAATGCGGTAGAGATGAGAGCGTTGAGAAGTATGTGTGGATTAAAACTGAGTGACAGAGTAAGAAATGGTGTGATAAAAGAACGTTGTGGTATATAAGAAGATGTAGTGACTAAAATTAAGAAAGGTATGCGTAGATGGTTTGGGCATGTAGAGAGAATGAATGAAAGGAGACTTACAAAAAGGATTTACGAGTCAAGACTGAATGCGAATGTTGGTAGGGGAAGACCAAGGCGAACGTTCCTGGATCAAAAGCAGGACATTTCAATTAAGGGCCAAGTCAAGAGTACTCTAAACCGACGAACTTGTATGAAAGGTTTAATGAGAATGAAAGAAGCAAAGGAGATATGCAAAGATCGTGGCAAGGGCAATTTAAAAATGTATTAGTTAGATATATAATCGTTGTAAAGTAAAGTCTCTACATTGATTAGATTATGAACGTAAGTACGTACTTAATAATCTGAAAGTAATGTTTAAATAAAATTGCATTGAATATTTCGGCGTGTTTCATTTAGAAATATGTATAAATGAAATTATTTATTTGTTTGTTAGTCATGATACTAAACATGTCATTGTACCAGATGGTATGATTCTTTCATATACATATTCACGTTCACTGATGTGATGTGGTGATTAGTAATCGGATGTCATGGTACCTTGTCATTATATTCTGTTTTCTTCGTTATTTATTTCTATCTAATATTTGTTTTTAGTTTAGTATTTTGCGTTTCGATAATTTCATTAATGTAAATCGAAATTATTTTATTTTATGATATCTTTAATAATATTTTTTTTGACTTAATGGTTTATTTGACACAATCGTAAAAAGTGATGACATAGAAAGTGTAAAATAATTTCGAAATTGTTTCATTTAGAAAAAATTATATTCTAATTTTGCAACACTCTGACAGGGTTTTACTTGTAATTAATGTTACTTGTTGAATGCAATAAATAAATAAATTGTTTTGTTTTGTAATTATACCGGATAAGTGCAAACTCTTTGGTAAAAACAATTTCGCTTTCTCTTAGAAACTATTCCTACCTGTCAAACATTTGACGTTTGTCCCCTCGTTCAGAAATCAAATAATTTGACATTTGACATTGACATCTTGGTCAGCCAGTCTATACATATAAATTAAATTGGAGTGCAACTTCTTAATATTGATAAATTGAAGTGATATTATACAGAGTAACTTAGATTACTTTCTTTTAGGAAAGAGGTATTTCGTTATACTTACAATTTGTCAAAGCCTTCTTTCTTTTACATACATACATACATAGCATCACGCCTCATTCCCATAGGGGTAGGCAGAGACAACATCCTTCCACTTGCCACGATCCTTGCATATCTCCTTCGCTTCTTTCATTCTCATTAAACCTTTCATACAAGTTCGTCGGTTTAGAGTACTCTTGACCTGGCCGTTATTTAAAATGTCCTGGATTTGGTCCAGGAACGTTCGCCTTGGTCTTCCCCTTCCAACTTTCGCATTCAGTCTTGACTCATAAATCCTTTTTGTCAGTCTCCTTTCGTTCATTCTCTCGACATGCCCAAACCATCTAAGCATACCTTTCTCAATTTTAGTCACTACGTCTTCTTTTATACCACAACGTTCTCTTATCACACTATTATTTCTTTCTTTTACTGCCACAAAATTATATTAAGGGAGCTCTAATAAAATGTATGTCGATTTATACCTCTGAAATAATACTGCTGAATACACAATTTTTATTATCCTATTTATGGTAATGTGTTACAGTTTTATTGTGTAATTTTAACGATACGCGTATTTTTCAAGTATGATGATAAAACGTCAATGACGATGTAAGTAGCAGCCTATTAACGTCCCACTGGTGGGCATAACCATCCTCATTTAAAAGACAGGGTTAATAGAGCACTAGCAATTGCACTAAGACAGACTATAGATTAATTTTTGTTACTTTTCTACTTGACTATTTGCACGTAAGGTCGATAATTCCCTTTCATATGAATATACTTTTTCCTCGTGTGAAATTCCACAAAATAGTTGTTGCTTGTATAAATCGTTGGATATATTATCCTATTTATTTTACTGAAGGGGGATCGTGTAGTCCCTAACCACACTCTCTGATATATTATATCCTTTACCCATCCCTATATTGAATGGGATCAATAGTGCTAATAAAATACGTTCCTACCCTATTATAAATCCAAATAAACTGGCCTTCAAATTCAGTTGTACTATTTATAATGTATTTACGGGTTTACTATTGGTCGAAATTAATTTAAATTATAAGTTTGAACATTATTAAGTATCTTATGTCAAAGATTACTTATTATTCTTTACAGATTTCACAAAGCCTTAACTGTTTGCTTATTATTTGTATCAAATGCTATGAAATTTAAATAAAAAAAACATTTATAATTAAGAATTAATTACTGATACAAAATCTCTAAAGCTGTTTATTATAAAAAGATTTTCATCGTTTGCTAAATATCCACAACAAATTATAAAAGTAAGTAAGTATCATAGGAGAGTTTTTAGTGCGTAGAATCACTACGCAGCTTTACTAGCTCGTTTTTATCTCTATGCCTACTTGGAGTAGATTGTCCGTATCAACTACCGGTTGACTAAACTCGTGCAATCAGAAATACAAGCATCTCTTTCTTTTTAAGTCATATCTATTTCGCTTGTCAGTAGCTGTCGTAACAAAATATTCGAACAGATAACATCAGACAATAGAAAAAACATAAAATAAATCAGTTACAAAGTGACCGTTACTAACAATGCGTGTGTCGCGTCGAAGGTCGTTAAGTTTTTTTATGGTATTTTATAAGCTGTAAGTGTTTAATCGTATTTATTTGCATCTTTGATTATATAAGTGATGTGAATAACAATGCAAACCCTTGAGGAAAGTTTTAATTTTTAAGATATGAATCTGTAAATGCAAGATGGGCTTTTTTCACTCCCTCAAAATTTAGCGCAACATGACGCTTCATTAACTATTAGCAAACATATAAATAAAAGTTTTAACAAAAAATTAACCGCATTCAAAACAAACTTACAAATATATTAATATGGTGTAAAAAGTAAGAAATAATTGCGTATTCTTTAATAGTGTTCTTCATATTCTTATATTCGGAGTCGGTATCAGCCAAGGTAGGTCAGTTTTTCATGAATATTTAAGTCCCCAGAACAATATTAGCGTCATTGTACCCGCGGGGCAACCGACGCACAAACGGCCGCGCGTGGCGGGGCAGGCGAAGGTTATTTCCGTTTAAAAGCACAAGCTAATTATGGGGGCTAATAAAACGCAGCCAGACAGTCTAACAATTAAGTAGGGAATTTTGTAATGTACTTGTATTTGTTAAAATTAAGAAACAAATTAGGATTGTATAACAAAGGTTATAGCGAGCCAACCTTAAGTGATAGACATATGCTATCGTAGACTTTCATTTAGAACTTTTAAAGGGGAACAATTCTGTCATACATGATTTTTGTGGATCTGTGACCGTTTACGTAGCGCACGCAGCGGAAGCTCTGTAAGGGATAAAAATCTTGATTTTGAAACATACTTCATTGGTGCACCACTCAGATTGTTCTTAGCGTTATGATATAGCATAGAACCTTCCTCGATAAATGGGCTATCTACCACTGAAAGAATTTTTCAAATCGGACAAGTAGTTCCTGAGATTATTGCATTTAATCAAACAAACTCGTCGTCAAAGTATAAATTTAGGTACATCAAAGCGCACAACTTCGCTATAAGCTAAATATATTATGGTCTGTTTTTCAAACGCGGAAAATAAAGTATAATTTTAACAAAGTTTTCACTTTCATGTCTCTATATATGGACTTGAGATCGTTAAGAAAAAACGTATAAAAATTATAATATGGACATTTATTTATTTACTCTTTCAATACCGTCTGCAGTACAAATATATTTTTAATTGATCAGAGGGAGGCATTATAATTCGCTTGCATCTTTTAAATTATTTAACGGATTTTAATGTAGTTTTCAGCAATAGATAGAGAAATTCAAGAGGAAGGATATATGTATAATAAACACACTATAGTACAGAATAGCCGAATGATTTCAATATAACGCGGTCGATCAGTGAACTAAAGTTGACTAAATTCTGTTCTGTTGAATGTCTTCTAAGATATCCATTTTAATGAAATGCAATTGAGGGCATTTCTGGTCTTTATTAAATATAGATCTGTAATGTATTTAATTTGATAAGAAATAATACCGCATTGTATAAAATAGATTGATAAATAACAGTACATTGTTTAGTAATATGTAAAAGATAAAAATGGTTTACTGTTGGTTATCTTTTTGAAATTAATATATATTACTATAACTTTTTTATAGGTATCTTTAAGATATACAATTCCGTAAAACATTAATTTGATCTATCTCGTAAGGTTTAGCCAGAGTTTGCGATTTAAACGCACAAAAATGTTTGCTACGATATATATTGCGAATCTTTAAATTTTTTGTCATCTCTGTACTATAATATATATGTATTATACATAAAAATCTTCCTCTTGAATCACTCTATCTATCTACATTAAAATCTTTTTCATAATTTTAAATATATAATAGAAACTGAGGAAGAGAGACGTAAAGAGTTTGCAGAAGCCTAATTAGTTACTTCATTCACTCGAAACATGAGTGATAGAAGTCTTTGAATTTCTAGTCATTTTTATACTATAATATATATGTATTCTACAATATTATAGATCGTATTAATATCTACAAAAACACCGTATGTGCAACTACTGTAGTTATTGCAATATAACTACTTTTTTACATTTTAAAAGTTAATAAAAGTGGCGACAATATTCAAACCATATTATTCATATCTCTGTATTAATCCTTATCCTATTAAATGATATTCTGTTAAATACCGTTTCAATACCTGTAAAATACTTTTTAAATTATTAAAATCGGGCATTCCATTCAAAAGATATATCCAATTTAAAAATCTTAATCTAAAGAATATAATGTACCCCGAGTCCAACTCCAGTGTCAAATATTGTGAACAGGTAATTTCTGAGACATTAAAGTATTAAAAATAAATCTATCATCTAATATTATAGACGAACGTTTTGCAATTTGAATTTCCGTATTTATTTTTAACAATTTAAGCTAAAAATTACTGGACAGATCTAGAAAATAACAGTAGAGTATTAATAAATTGACTAATGTCTTGTACGCAAATGATGTATTAGTTATTGTAAAGTAAAATATGTATATTGAATAGATTATGAATATGTCTATCGTCGCTTCAACCGATGGACGTCCACTGCTGGACATAGGTCTCACGTAATGATGTCCACAAGGCCCGATCTTGCGCCGCCTGGCTCCAGCGGCTACCGGCGACCCTCTTTATGTCGTCGGTCCACCTTGTGGGGGGGTCTCCCTACACTGCGCCGCCCGGTGCGGGGTCGCCACTCCACACCTTCGGGCCCCAACGTCCATCGGTCCGTCGGACTATGTGCCCCGCCCATTGCCACTTCAGGTTCGCGATTCGTAGGGCTATGTCGGTGACTTTGGTTCTGCTACGGATCTCCTCATTTCTGATTTGATCACGTAGAGAAATTCCGAGCATAGCCCTCTCCATCGCACGCTGAGCGACTCTGAGCTTTCGTATGAGGCCCATAGTCAGCGACCACGTTTCGGAGCCGTAGGTCATCACTGGCAACACGCACTGTTCGAAGAGCTTTGTCTTCAAGCACTGAGGAGTATCGGACGAAAATATCTGGCGTAGTTTCCCGAACGCTGCCCAACCGAGTTGGATTCGGCGGTTGACCTCTTTCTCGAAATTGGACCTACCTAGCTGGACAATGTGTCCCAGGTATGTATATTCGTCTACAATTTCGAGTGCTGAGTTCTCAACGATGACTGGGTGGAGCGGAACATGGATATTGGACATAACTTTCGTCTTATCCATGTTCATTTTTAGGCCCACCTGTCGAGAAGCTCTGCTGAGGTCATCGAGCATTGCATTGAGATCTTCCAGAGTCTCTGCCATAATGACCACGTCGTCGGCAAACCGTAGATGAGTGATGTACTCGCCGTTGATGTTGATGCCCAGTCCGTTCCACTCCATAAGCTTAAACAGGTCCTCCAACGCCGCAGTAAAGAGCTTCGGGGAGATAACATCTCCCTGTCGCACTCCACGCTGCAGTTGGATAGACTCTGTGCTTTGGTCCTGTATACGGACTGACATGGTGGCGTTTTCGTACAAACACTTCAACACGTGTATGTACCGGTGGTCAATTCGGCATCTCTGCAAAGATCTCAACACGGCCCATGTTTCCACCGAATCGAAGGCTTTCTCATAGTCCACGAACGCCAAGCAAAGTGGCCGATTATACTCCTCGGTCTTCTGTATAATCTGCCGCAGCGTAAAGATGTGGTCTATGGTACTAAAGCCTTTTCGGAATCCGGCTTGTTCGGGGGGCTGGAAGTCGTCAAACTTGCGAGCGAGACGATTCGTAATGACCCTCGAGAACAGCTTATAGACATGACTTAGCAGCGCAATAGGTCTATAGTTCTTCAATAAGGTGTTGTCACCTTTCTTGAAGAACAGAACTACCACGCTCCTATGCCATGCCTTGGGCACCGTGCCTTCCAGAATGACGGAATTGAACATTCGCTGAAGGACTTTAAGAATGGGTTTTCCACCCGCCTTCAGGAGTTCCGCTGTGATTCCGTCATCACCCGGTGCCTTGCCGTTCTTCATCTGTTTGAGAGCCATACTAATCTCGTACAAGCTGACGTCCGGGATATCTTCGGTATAATGCCGGGTCAGTTTGGCACGGGGATCTTTAGCCAAACTATCAATAGGCTTGCAAGTCGATGTGTACAACTGTCCATAGAAACTCTCAACCTCCCTCCGAATCTCAGGTCCAGATGCAATGAGTTCGCCGTTATGGGTCTTCAGCCGCGTCAACTGGCTCTGACCGATAGACAAATCTTTTGCGAACACTTTAGTGCCTTTGTTGCGTTCGATGGTATCTCGTATACGCTCGGCATTAAAGTGTCGCACATCACGCTTTTGCGATTTAGAGATCTGTCTATTGATCTGCCGATATGCGGACGCGTCTGCTGTAGACTGCAAGCTCATTGCATGTCTCTGTTCCATGAGATTAAGAGTATGGTCTGAGAATCTCTTGGTTTGCTTTTTACGGGGTTTATAAAATTTCATCCCAACCGTATGGACAGTTTCCACTAGCCTATCGTTTAGCTCGTCCACAGATTCGCAATCCTCGAGGCAGGCGAAGCGGTTTTGCAGCTCTAGTTGAAAGCTCTCGGGGTTTTGGATATGCGCGCGAGTGGGTCGGAGCGTAGACTTCACCAGTCTGAACCGCTCTCGGTGTACGTTGATATTCAATGTGCCTCTTACCATACGGTGATCGCTCCCAGTTTTCACTTGATTGATCACAGAGACATCATTGAATATGTTCCGTTTCGTAGACATGATGAAGTCAATCTCGTTTCTCGTGGAACCATCAGGACTCAGCCAGGTCCATTTTCGGAGCGGCTGTTTCTTGAAAAAAGAGTTCATCATATAGAGTCCCTCCTTTTCCATGAAATCAGCGAGCATCTGTCCCCTCTGGTTCCGTTGCCCATACCCAAATTGCCCCACTCTCAACTCTGCCCCGCTTCGTTCGCCGAGTTTTGCGTTGAAATCACCCATAACAACGTTGTAGAAGGTCCTAGAGGTATGCATGGCTTTGGAAATGTCCTCATACATAACCTCTACATCATCATCTGGATGCGATGATGTGGGTGCGTAAACCTGGATGACCTTCAACGAATACCGTTTGGTAATTCTGAGTATCAGGTACGCTACCCTGTTGGACACGCTGTTAACTTCTACAACGCTGTTGACGAGAGATTTGTGGACGAGGAACCCGACACCACCTTGGGACTGGTGTTCGCCCTCCCGGTAGTAGAACAAGTTACCGGATTTGAGGATTATCGTGTCCTCCCCCTCTCTACGGACTTCCGACAATCCTATAATATCCCAGTGTAACTTGTTTACTGCTTCTTCCAGTTCGAAGATCTTTTCGTCGGTCCTCAAAGTGCGTGCGTTGTATGTTGCCAGGTCAAGTCGTCGGGGTTGGCAGCGGAATCTCTTCCGGAGATTCTTAGCACCCCCTGCCCCGCCGTTACCGTAACCGCTGCCAGAGCTAGGAATAGCGGGGCTGCCGGGGACTGGGGGCCATTGCTGCCTTGTTATAATCATACGTGGATTTGCCATAATCACCACGCTTGGCAGGCGGGTTGGTGATCGCAGTGCTGACCTTCTCGCACCGATAACGCTGCTGCCCGTTATCGGTCTGTGGCATTTAGGCCAGCGGAGAATGGATATACCGCCATTTGTCGGTGGGATGTTATAAATAGGAAGTGTCGGTAATTCAAGAAAGGGAGTTACGGGGGGTATTTGGGTTGGGATTAGGACATTACTGCCGCGGAAAGGATAGTGTAGAGCGGTAGTAACAGCTCGAGGTACCCGGGGTCGCTTACCCGCGTGCTTAGTTAGTAACCGGACAGATTATCTGACTAAGCACCCTCTGGGCCCACTAAGCACCCTCTGGGCCCAAATATAAATATGTCTATCAAATAATCTGAAAGGAAGTAATTAAAAACAAGGTGAAGTAAAACTTTTCCAACTTCTAACAATAATAAATCTATATTCCGATTTCGATGAGATGGATACATATATCTGTAATACCCGTTATCCACGAGAGGGTTAATTTGATCCGCGAGAGAATTTAGAAATCGTTTCCACCATAAACTATACTGTCAACAGTCAAAAACACTCGTTTATTGGAATCAAGTATCACATAAATCAGCGACAGTCGGCAGCGGCTTGCGGTGAAACCTTACCAACTCATTGCATATTCTGTGAATGATAAACGCATTTGTGCCAGCTTCGAACTGTCACGCACTTGATGTTAGGCTGAGCTTTTGACGACTATTTGATAGCGCTATTATTATTTAATAATCACCTAACATAGGTTTTTGCAAGAATATCAATTGCTTCCATGTTATTGGAGACAAAACCAAGCAGTTTCAATTGTCGAAGATGCAATACACAACTGAAAAAGTAAAAGTACAGAAGATACATATCTCCTTTGGTTCTCTGTCTTTTAGAAGGAGGCTTTTTAAGAGGGAAAGGGAAAGTACGGCTGATATGCCGGTGGAGAGGGAATGGTATTATTGTCCATCTCCCAAGGTGTCTCGAACCTCTATGTTATATTTATCTGGATTGACAGAGACACATTCAGTTTGTGAACATCTGGCTCTCAGCAAACGTATGAAGAGGGTTCCGCTGGGTGTTAGTGTATATTCTTGTATAGCCAAAGATTCTTACACTCCCTGATGGAGGTTTTCTTCAACCGGAATGAGCATAATCATTTCCTAGTGATAAAAAAAAAGTTCTGTGAAAAAAAAAATTTGGTATATACCAGTTTCTAATATAAATAACTCCTACAAACTCTATTTTATGTAAAACAAGTTGGCTGCCCCATTTGCATGGTCCTTCGAGCCGGAGTAATCGAATAATTTCACGATATTTGATGAAAATAAGAAAAATTGTGTTGTGTAGTCATATGAAATTTTATTGTGTATGTTTGATAGGTCTCAAAATAAGTCGTGATGCGTTTTCTATCCTTCTACTTGCGATGTTTCGCGGGTCATCTATTATTTTTGTAACATTGTATGTCTGTAGGTAATAGGTAATATTACACATATTAATTGGCCAAATGTCTGCCTACTATTTCAAATTGCCAAACGGTCCCTTCATGTAAATTATTGAAGGCCGCATAAAACAGAATATTATAACGTAACCACGATATCTGATGTAGATATTACGTACATTTTATCAAACTTGTTATCAATATTGGGATGAAATCTACATAAGTTTGGTAACTATATAAGGATTAGGAATGAAAATTTCAATATACTTTCAATTATTAAAAAAAAAATGAGGCTTTAGACCACACGACTGAAGTAAAACGTTTACATATATTCGCAATGCGTACGCCTGGCCCGATCACACTTTTGTCAGTCATTCACCAACTTAACACGGAATATTCTAGAATAATTCATCACTTTTATATCCGTTATAATACTGTAATGTAACTAAAAATACGATAGTAAGCTACGAGGGTGTGTAACTTTGCCATTATACAAGCAGTGCAGCGACGTAGCCTCACAAAGCACATTGATTTATCTACTATTGGCCTCGCTTTCGACCGCAACAACCTCTAAAAATAAAAGTCTATTGTATTTTCCTTTTCCTTGCATTATCTCAGTAGATCTTTCTATTATTTCTACTGAATGTAGTAACTAATTTGGCTTCTGAAACTCTTTATGTAGTATAAATCTCTTTCACAATTTCTATGCTAAGATCTTTAAAAGTATTTAACTGATTTGAATGCAGTTTCCAGCAATAGATAGAGTGATTCAAGAGGAAGGTTTATGTATATAATACATAGATATTATATAAAAGAAAAGTCGAAAAATTTAAAGATTAATTAAGTAATATGTCGTAGCAAACATTTTTTACGCTTAAAACGCATATTCTGACTAAACCTTACAAGATAGATCAAATTAATGTGCCATGAACTTGTATATCATAAAAAGATCCATAAAATCCGTGATTATGTATATTAATCTTCAAAGGAAAACCCATTGCAACCATTTCAATCTTTTACCTGTTACAAAAACAATGTGTTATTTACGAAGCTATTTTTAACCGACTTCAAAAAAAGGAGGAGGTTATCAATTCGTCTGTATTTTTTTTTATGTTTGTTACCTCATATCTACCGACTGGGTGGACCCATCTTGATGATTTTTTTTTAAATGAAAGGTGGCATCCATGGCAAAACCGGGTAAGTCTTACATTTGTGTAAGTATGTGCGCAACAAATGGACGAATAAGTCAAGATCACGCCAACCCATTTAAATGATTATTTTTTTTAGAAAGGATATACTTCAAGGGTCGTTTTGTGATAGTTTGGTAAGGTTCTGATGATGGAATCCATGACAAAGTAACGGAACTCTTCAATTCTTAGGAGCAAATCTACGATACTCGGCAGAATCTTCTATAAGCTGTCCAGATAGTTGAGTCGCCTACCTAAACTTCGGTATGGTCACGTGCTAGTCGTAGTTAAATATGAAGATCAATGGAACTCCTCAACGGCTTACAGTAAGAGTGTGATTTTTGGCAAAATCTATAAATGTCTGTAATCAAATGCCAATGAATTTATGTTTGTTGCTGTATTACAATATTTGAAAGGTGAATTATGTGTGAAGCGGTGCTATAAGGGTTTCTGGTTCGATCCCGGGTGTGGCGATATTAAAGTAAATTTAACTTTGTAAAGTTATTTCATTTAAACGGTGTTATCTCATATGAGAAACGCGTTTTAGATGTACATATATTTAGACAAATTTGTTAGTTTACTTCAGATTCACTAAAAATCAAAAAATATATTGAAATTTTAACAAAAAAAGAACCGCCTTCAAAAAAAACTTGAAATACATTAATATACTCTAAAAAGTAAGAAATAATTGCGTATTCTTTTAGAGTGTTCTTCGTATTGATATATACGGACACATCGACACACCGACTCTGTATATAACAATACGAAGAACACTCTAAAAGAATACGCAATTATTTCTTACTTTTTAGAGCATATTAATGTATTTATAAGTTTGCTTTGAAGGCGGTTCTTTTTTTGTTAAAATATCAATTTATATACAATACAATGTTATTGCTTGTCTTATTAAATACATTACATACGTTATTTATTTCATGTAGATCAAAACAGCCCTAAAAAGCAATTCATTAAAAATGATATCTTAGAATTATTATATATTGTTATGTCTCTTAGGTATTAGGCAGTGTTTATAATCAAAGCTTTAAGGCGGCTTAATTTTTCCGACACTTCCAACAATTATAGTTATTTTAACCAATTTTCACGAATTAGCTTCAAATATTTAACAAAGTATAGTTGTTGAGAGCGTAAAGTATTATGGGAATGAAAATAGTTATAGCTTTCAATAATATATTGAAACAAAAAGCTTGTTCCCAAACTTATGTAGGTTTCATCCCAATATAGATAACAAGTTTGATAAAATGTACGTAATATCTACATCAGATATCGTGGTTACGTTATAATATTCTGTTTTATGCGGCCTTCAATAATTTACATGAAGGGATTGTTTGGCAATATGAAATAGTAGGCAGACATTTGGCCAATTAATATGTGAAATATCACCTATAACCTACAGACATACAATGTTACAAAAATAATAGATGACCCGCGAAACATCGTATTACGATAAAAAATGTGTTGGGAGTAGAAGGATAGAAAACACATCATTTTGAGACATATTAAACATACACAATTAAATTTCATACGACTACACAACACTATTTTTATTATTTTCATAAAATATCGTGAAATTATTCGATTACTCCGGCTCGAAGGACCATGCAAATGGGGCAGCCAACTTGTTTTACATAAAATAGAGTTTGTAGGAGTTATTTATATTAGAAACTGGTATATACTATTTTTCACAGAACTTTTTGTTTATCACTGGGAAATGATTATGCTCATTCCGGTTGAAGAAAACCTCCATCAGGGAGTGTAAGAATCTTTGGCTATACGAGAATATACACTATCACCCAGCGGAACCCTCTTCATCCGTTTGCTGAGAGCCAGATGTTCAAAAACTGAATGTGTCTCTGTCAATACAGATAAATATAACATAGAGGTTCGAGACACCTGGAGAAGATGGACAAGAATACCATTCCCTCTCCACCGGCATATCATCCGTACTTTCCCTTTCCCTCTTAAAAAGCCTCCTTCTAAAAGACAGCCTTACAAGGAAAACACAGTCCTTCAACCTAGCATAGTTTCCAACCAGTGACACCCTGGCGCTTGGATCCCCAAACTAAGCATTGTGCCAGGGTGTGGTGCTTTATGTCGACAGCATCTCCACACTCATGGTGAACAGATAGCTCCTCTTATCCCGCAATCTGGTGAAAGTATTTACCAAAGCAACCATATCCAAATTATAACGTTCGTGAGTGGACTGGTGTCACAAGCGCTGCCAAGTTATTTTACTTCGCCGAGATTGATAGAGAGTATCATAGCTGATATCCGATGTCTATTCTCGCCTGGAGGACGAAAACGGGACTTTTACCCCTTCTTCGTTCATCTTAAATTTTTGTGAAGGCAAATGAATCCGGGGTGCCAGAGTAGAATGTTTTTTGATGAGCCTCTGGCCCCTCATTAAAGGATCAAGAGAGCTTTGCTGGATTTTAGTGGGTATTCTGGTTCGTATCTAATAAGTCCCACACTCCCAACCGATGACTGTTTGGTTGGGATGCGTATATTTTCCAGCGTAAAAATGCTGATGTCCGACCTCCAGTAATTGGAGAGGAACAAAAAAAAGAAGAATCATTTCCAGTCATTACCTGCACCAAACTGTCAACAAACTTTGTCCTGTCGAAAGCCACCTCTGCAACTGGAAACGGATTTCAACAATTGGCCGGGCTTGCTACTGGAGAAAAATAACAAGCCCTCATATGTCCGATATTGGAACAAATTTAGCAAGTCGAAATGAAAATCATTAAAATCAGTTAGTAGTAATAGAATTCGTCATGGTATTACACTGTGAAGGGTTTTTTTATATATAGATTGCTTATCTGCAGTTCTTTTACATATAACAATAAGATTCGGTGAATAGCTTTCCTTATCTTATCAAATTAGTGAGTAAGTTCAACATGTAGATAAACGTGTTAGCGTATGTTATTGGACAGGACAGGGTTAATATTACATCGTTGATACGCCCGGGAGGATATACGTCTTGGTTGATCGCCCCAAGCTAACTGTCGACCCAGTTATGTTTGGACAATGGATATAATCAATGTGTGGAAACGTTTGTTAAGCTTACGTTTGTAATATCCTGAAATTCATTTAATAAAACACGTTATTAGATTGTTGTCTCCCTTTGTGTTTTTCCGGTTAATCTTTAGAATGACTGGACAAATTTTTACAGGACGTTTAGTGATAGATACAATATATTATAAGGAGTAATTTAGATTTGTTATCTTTCTAATTTTATATGAAAGCTGGTGTTTGTCATAGAGTCCAGTTTTGATGATGGCATCCATGAGAAAACCGGACAAGTCTTAAATTTGCATTAAGCATGTGGTCGACAAATGGACGAATAACTCAAGATCAATCCAACCGATTACGATGATTCTTTTTTATTGGAAAAGATATACTTCAAGGGTTGTTTGATGGTAGATTGGTTAGGTTTTGATCATGGGATCCATGACAAAGTAATGGAACTCTTGAATTCTTGGGAGCAAATGAACGATACTCGTCAGAATTTTTTATAGGCCATCCAGATATTTGAGTCACCTAGCGTAACTTCGATATAGTCAAGTGATTTCCGTAGTTAAATATGATGATGGAACTCCTCAACGGCTTACAGTGAGGGTGTGATTTTTGGCAGATATATAACTGCCTGTAATCAAATAGCAATGAGCTTACGTTTGTTGCTGCATTGCAATATTTATGAGGTGTATTTTGTATAAAGCGGTGGTAGCCGGGGAGGGGGGGGGGGGGCTTTTGCGTATTAGTGTTGTGCCTTTTTATGTTGTCGTTGTGACATAAAAGACTGGTGATAGCGGGGTGGCAAAACAAACTGTTCCAAATTTATTAATATGCTCTAAAAAGTAAAAAAATAATTGCGTATTCTTTTTTAGCGTTCTTCGCAATCTTATATTTGACGTTGTTCGTTTTGATGGCGGTTCTTTTTTTGTTAATGAAAAAAAGACTTCGCAAATAATCTAAAAGCGTTTAGGAATACGCTCATAAAAAAACAACTGCGATGTTATCACCTGCAGTGAAAATAATGTTTGCTGCTATAAATACAAATATAAATATAAAATCTATCATAAGATCATAACAAAATGTCGCTGATATTCGCAACTTGTATTTCTTACGTGATAATTTAAAATGTAATAAATGTGTATCCTTTTCTTTCGCTGGCAAATGATTTTACACATCCTTGTTGAAAGTAATACCTTCATTAAGAAGTGTGGAAATCGCTGCAGAACAGAATATCTATTAAATCCCCGCGGAATCCTCTGTATGCTGAATCAGAGGTACAGTGAGGACTCCTTGGGACAAAAATTCCCTTTCTGATGCCTGCTTCTGTGAGATAATAGTCTCACAGAAGGAAGAGACCGTTCGCCAGTCACTCTCAGTGCAAAACCGTGGTGGATCTATGCCTAAAAGATCCTGTCGTTTCTCAATGGCTGCTTACCTTCCCAACTATAATTTCATTTAAAATAATTTGTTTTAAAGAAGTACATTAGCTGTATCATTATGGTAGCAGATTGCACCGTTGAGAAATTACGTGGCTATTTCTATACGGGGTTTAACAAAGGCTTGTGCTTTGGATTACAATACGAGTGTACGTATTCGGATACTGGACAATGGTGCACTGAGTCATGAACATAAATGGTTATAGCTCGTATATCTACACAGATAAAGGCTGTTCATCCACCATGGATTTGAATATAAAGACGTAAAGTAAGAGAATAGGAATCACTTTGGTGCTAAACCAGCGCTATATGTTTAACATCATTAAAGAGTATTCTGTAGGCCTCGCTGGTGCAATGGTGTCAGTACTTGCTTTGCTAGCACAGACCCTGGGATCAGTTCTCAAATTTACGAAATAGTTTTCTGATTTTTCGGTCAGTCATTCCCATGCGTCAACATATTAGCATACATACTCTTACATGCATAGCATCACATAGCACTTTTCACGATCCTTGCCGCTTTAAACCTTATATACAAGTTCGTCGGTTTAGAGTATTCTTGATCTGTTCGCCGTGGTCTTCCTCTTCCAACTTCCCTATTCGCTCTTGACTCTTAAATCCTTTTTGTCAGTCTACTTTCATTCATTCTCGCTACGTGCCCATACCTTCTCAATTTTAATCACTGCGTCTTCTTTTATCCCAAAATATCGATAACCGATAACCGATGGACGTCCACAGCTGGACATAGTTTTCACGAAATGATGCCCGCAAGGCCCGATATTGTGTCGTCTGGCTCCAGCGGCTACCAGCGACCCTCCTTTTATCGGCGGTCCACCTCGTGGAGGGTCTCCCTACACTGCGTCGTCCGATGCAGGGTCGCCAATCGGTCGTCAATCGGTTCGTCGGACTATGTGCCCCGCCCATTGCCACTTCAGGTTCACGATTCATAGGGCTATGTCGGTGACCTTGGTTCTGCTACGGATCTCCTCATTTCTGATTTGATCGCGTAGAGAAAGCCCTCTCCATCGCATGCTGAGTGACTCTGAGCTTTCGAATAAGACCCATAGTCAGCGACCACGTGGTCCCAAAATATATTAAAGTAAAAAATTACCGGTACGATGCCGTATAAATCAAACCAAATCAAAATCCAAATATCTTTATTCAAGTAGGCATATTACAGCACTTTTGAATCGTCAAATTTTTTTTTCTTTTCTTTTCCACACTCTAATTCTAATGTACGTCTGATGATGATACTCCAGAACGACTTAAAATCTAAAGTTACGAGGGTTCCTTCGCGCCCTGATCCGAGAAGAGCCCACAACAAACTCAGTCGGGTGTTTTGTTTTTTTGTTATCATCATCATTGCAATAACATATTAGTTTAATATATTTCAATACAAACTATAAGAGTTAAATTAGCTCTTACTAGATTACATCTAAGATTGTATCACCACTTACTTTTAGATTAGATCACATTGAAGCGGTAAAACATCAAAATTTCGTCAATAACACGTTTTCGATAGTCCTGTTACAGAACAATAGAATCATGTGTTTATATTAATAGTAATATATACTCTTACGTTTTCCTTTTTCCCTAAGATTCCATTGTTAACGTATTTCTCGATTTTGACGGAGGTCCCGTGTTCGATCTCCGGTAGGACGAATTTAGGAAATTGTATTTTCTAATTTGTCTGTGTCTGGACTGGTGGGAGACTTCGGCCGTGGCTAGTTACCACCCTACCAGCAAAAACGTACCGCCAAACAAAGAGATTTGTGTTCCGGTGCGATGCTGTGTAGAAACCGTAAGGGGTATATCGCCTCTTAACAGATTAGCGCGCTTCCATCTTAGACTGTATTATCACTTACCATCAGGTGACATCACAGTCAAGCGCTAGTCTGTCAGCAATAATAAAATAAATGTAGTTATGTATCTTTAGACTATTTCGTTTAAAGACATATTTATGCAATTACATTTATTATATCGTCAATATTTGTTTTTAATTCTTTTTTTAAGGGGCTTTTGTAAAAAAATTAACAATAAAATGAAATATAAATATAATTACAAACAAGAATTAACATTCTTTGAGAGAATCATACATACATACATAGCATCACGCCTCATTCTCATAGGGGTAGGCAGAGACAACGTCCTTCCACTTGCCACGATCCTTGCATATCTCCTTCGCTTCTTTCAATCTCATTAAATCTTTCATACAAGTTCGTCGGTTTAGAGCACTCTTGACCTGGCCGTTATTTAAAATGTCCTGGATTTGGTCCTGGAACGTTCGCCTTGGTCTTCCCCTTCCAACTTTCGCATTCACTCTTGACTCATAAATCCTTTTCGTCAGTCTCCTTTCATTCATTCTCTCTACATGCCCAAACCATCTAAGCATACCTCAATCAAATCAAATTTAATATAAGAGAATCATTATCAAATTTAATAACTTAAAGGTAAGATTGAATACACTGGTATTTCTAAAATTTAAATTTAATTCATGATTGCCAAATTTTCCAAATAGGTTTTTAATTTGCAACTGAGTCACAGTCACAAAAAGATTATTAATTTATGAACTGTAATTATTGTATTAGAAGATCCATTAAATATTAATCAGTTTTTTTATGAATTAATCGTCTTTGAAGACGTACCTAAAATACGTCTTTTAGTTCGATAATTACGGTCACATTATTAATGTAATGTTTTGTTTGTCGCTGTATTTATTTTAATAAATCTTGGTGTAGAGAGAAGTGGGAACATAGAAGGTTACATGTTACTTTTTCCCGAGAAAATTAAACTTTTAGGAGTCAAAACAATGAAAATTTGTATGGTAATTTTTTCACTTATATTACTTGAACATTTAAGACATAATACATAAAAAACTATATGTCAATTTGTAAAATTAATGAATAAAGGATAAGTATTCTTAAGAAGTGTTTTCGTAGATTAACAGCAACAAAAATATAGCCTATAAATTGTCTGTGTCAACTACTGGTTGACACGTCTGCTTTGAAAAAACAAAAAATAAATCAGTTACAATAGCCGTTACTAACAGTGCGTGTGTCGCGTCGAAGGTCATTAAGTTTTGTGTGGTATTTTATAAACTGTGAGTGTTTATTAGTAATTATTTGTGTTTTTGGTGATGTGAACAACACTGTAAACCCTTGAGGTAATTTTAAATTTTGAAGATATGAGCCAATAAACACAAGACGGACTTTTTTAACTATAAAAAGTTTAGCGCAACATGACGCTTCACCAGACTTTTAATTTAATAAACAAAAGATAACATTGTATAGTTTAACTATTAGCAAACAGAATAATTATTTTGTCGCACGATTTAGGCTAAACGTAGTGCCATTAATAGGATAAGTTCTCTATTAAACAAGTTTCGAAAGGATTGTGATATCTTTTCTGGTTCTGTTTAGATTATTTAGGTATTCCCTTAAAGGTCCGGTTTAAATATTCCCTTACAAGTAAGTGTTAGCGATCATGTTTATTTTATTTGTGGTTTGCTATTAAATTACTATATTTGGTTATTATGCTGAGGTCTTTATAATTATATCAGTGAAACGTTTACATACACTACATCTGGTTTAACACATCCGTGTTTAAACACGACGACCGTGATTGGTGGACTTAATTATTTTTGAGTGGGGCGATTATTTTGAGTGGAGCGTTTGGTATAAGAGGGGTAGCACAGGGGAATGAAGCTATATTCGCCTAGTGACAGTTCTTAGTTTGTATCAACGATGGTATTGTGTTTTAAGTCATTCGAAGTATGTAATATAGTAATGAAGAATATGAGAATAGTATTACTTAACCTAAAAATTAGTGAGCGATTGTAAAATAAGTTACTTTATATAGTTTTCATTTTATTAACATTCACAACATTTGGTAGTGTTTCACAAACATTTAAGTCCCAAAAGCACCTTTGGCGTCATTCGACGCAAAAAACGTCCAAACAGGACTAGGCAAGCGAATGTATTTAACTCGTTTTACGTCGGACATTTACTTAGAAAAAAAAAAACAAAAAAAATTTTTTTTTTCGGACAAGCGAAGAGCTTTAAGAGCTAGATGTATTTCTGTCCTGAAACCTATTAAAATCAATTCAACATATATGTAGACTTTTATGTACCAGTGCCGTGAAATATATGAAATTCTTGCCCTTGTGTAAATATCCAATGTTTTTTTTAGTAATGCCATACTAAAAAAGGGAATTTATTCCGGGTGATATGGATACACTCCGCGATGTTATGATTCGGCTTTGTGAAGGGCACATGCGTTTTAGTGCCGACCCAAAAATTGAATTTTATGTCTATGGAGATTACACTACACAAAGATAATCTAACAGGAATATAAACAGCGTACATTTTTTACCATTTTACATATGATGCTATGTTTGTACATGTTGCTAAAGCAATTAAAGGCACAGGCATCAGATCGTGTCGACCGACATGATCCGAAGCCGCAATAGGGGTGCTATAAAGGGAGCCGATATCGCGGGTTGATAACCAGTACTGCTATAATATTAATATAAATATGTCTATATTTATGTATGTGACAATACATATAATATTGTTACACGTGAGTTTATTGTCTTCCGTTAAGACGCGCAGGCTTCCGGTGGAAGACGATGAAAGACGGGGAATGAAGAGGGGCAGTACGTAGTTAAAAAGAGATGCGTGACCGGACGGGGGCCTGTATGTTGTTATCTGTTGAAGTGTTAACTAGTGTAATACTGTGATAGTCTCTATCTGTCTGTCATTCTGTCTGTCGTTGTCTGTCTGGCTCTTTGAGTGTTTAAATTGTCAACGTCTTAACAATATAATCTGTAGTTTAATTATTATTATATTTAATTAGTATATATTATTATTAATTTTGCAAGATTTTTATCAGGTTACCTGTAACTTTAGATAGCATATACAGTTAAGTTGTATCGGGCTGCGTTTGTGGCAGCACCTGGACTAGGAATCCAGCTGAACATCAGCGCTACATAGTCTCCAGACTGTGTAGCATAAATACTGAGTTGGTAGGTTGGTTTCTAGGTTATGCCACACATCGCAGGGTATTGTAAAATGTAATAAAATATATTGTGATGCGTGGCATAATGTATAAATAAAGATATTTTCTTTCTTTCTATAATAGATTCACCAGACTTCTGCAAATATGCAAACTCATTACCATTTGTTAATTGTATTGTGAAGTTCATTATTGTCATGTTCTAGTTTCATTAATAGATTTCTTCTAATGTCTCACTTTAATTTATTATTATATATTGACTCCTTTAAAAATACCTAACATTATAGTTTAGGCAATAAATGATCAAATACTGCTACATCTTTTGGCCTAAATAAATTTTTATTCATTCTGAATACAGATAAATATAAATAAATAGATGTATGCCAACTTAAACTAGATTTAGTGTGTAATTGGGTGGTCTTATTTCTAAATAGCGATCTCTTTCCGGCAACCTTGTGGTTAGGAAGAGCGTCATAAAACGGAGAAAGGATCAACTAGTTAACCTTACTAATACTATATATACAAAAGTAACTGTCAGTCTTTCTGTCGCACTATTACACCAAAACTACCCAACCGATTTAAATGAAATTTAGCACACGGTCTAGGGCCTGTGACAGGACGTGAGCTTACTTTGTAATGTGATAAACGGTTGTAATGGATGGAAGCATCGTCAGTTTCGCAGCTGGAAGCCTGGAATTTATAACTAAATGTCATATTTAATAAGTTTGTAAAAGTTTTACCCTCAAGAGTTTATGATAATCATTATCATTACTATTTATTACAACGAAGACAATTTAAACACTCGAGGAGTTAACACTTTAGCAGATAACAATAGACAAGCCCCCTGTCTGGCTACGTATCCCTTTTTAACTACCCACTGCCCCTCATCCTTCTTTGTCATATCTCTACACGGGCGCTTCTCATCGGCAGCCATCGCCTTCCGCCGGAAGTCTGCGCGTCTTAACGGAAGACGGATAACCTCACGTGTTCAAATCAAATCAAATCATTTATTCGCTGAATATGGTAAACATAGTCCTCATATTCTACTTATTTAAGTTTGCGAAATTACAGGTTTTAGTAAATCTAAGGAAAGGTATCTTTACATTATTAATCCAATAATTACAATTTTATTAGAATTAACCCTAATAACATTACATCGAACCAATTTTCAATTAAAATTACTACTATTAAATGATGTTATTAAAGTGAACTTATATATTATATTACCTCTTATTAAATACAGTATAAATAAATATAGTATAAATATAGTAACTTATTATTACTTATTGCTAATTTCCCTTTAAATAGTCATCAACGGAGTAGAAAGTTTTATTGATTAGAAAAGATTTGACAGAATTTTTAAATTTTATACAATTTTTAAATTGTGAGGCATATTCCCTTATATCTTTGGGTAATTTATTAAAAATTTTAATAGCCATCACGCAAACACTTTTATTAAAAAAAGAACTTTTATGATCGGGATATCGGAATCTGTCTTTACAACGTTCTCCCTTAAGCCTTTCGAAAAGGTTTTCATTGTTTTTTAAAAATAATGCTAATTCATATATATATAAAGACGGCACAGTCAGAATATTTAATTTTTTAAAGTACGGCTTGCAGCTTTCGCTCTTTTTAATTCCACATATCGCTCTTATACATTTTTTTTGTGCAACAAATACGCTATTAATATGATTAGAGTTTCCCCAAAAGATAATGCCGTACCTAATTATGGATGCTGCCTTGGCATGATATGCTACTAATAATGATTTTTGGTCAACTTTTCTGGATAGCATACGCAGTGCGAAAGAAAGCTGACTTAATCTAGAGCATACATTGTGCGTGTGAGATTTCCAGGTCATAAATTCATCTATTTGCAAGCCTAAAAATTTAGTTTCCCTTGTAACCTCAATTGTTTTATCGAAGTAGCTAATATTAAGGTTATAATTCTTTTTACTCCTTATATTTTGAAATGTTATTACCTTACTTTTAGTAAAATTTAAGCTAAGGCTATTATCAGCTAACCATGACACTATATCGGATACACTTCTATGTATGGCGGTCTCTTGTTCTTCAATATTTTTATTTATGTATATTACCGTACAATCATCGGCAAATAAAACCATGGGGTAATTTGTAGCCTTCGGTAAGTCATTAATATATAAAAGAAAGAGAAGTGGCCCTAGTACACTTCCCTGTGGTACACCGCAAGTAACCTTTTGGGGTTTTGAATAATATTTATTTACCATTCGTGTTTTTTCATCAATCCTATCTATTTGTGTTATTTGAGATCTGTTTACGAGGTAGGAATTTATAAGGCCCAATGCATTTCCTCTGATGCCATAGTTATTTAATTTCGACAGTAATATGTCATGATTAACATTATCAAAGGCTTTAGTTAAATCCATAAACAGTGCGGATACAATAAATTTATTGTCAATGTTTGACATTACATTATGGATAAAGTTATATAAAGCGTCGTTTATAGTTTTTGATTTTCTAAAACCCATCTGATTATTGTATAATACATTATATTTTTCCAAAAAACCATAAAAGTTATTATATATAACTTTTTCTATAATCTTTGAAAATACTGGAATTAAAGCTATGGGTCGGTAGCATGAGACATCATTTCTATCTATTTTCTTAAACAATGGCTTAATAATAGATATTTTTAATTTATCTGGAAATATTCCTTGTTCTAAGCATAAATTTATAACATAGCTTAATATAGGCGCTATCTCGCAACAGACGTGTTTTATGGCTTCTGTACAAATGTCATCATATCCTGTACTGTTTGTCATTTTTAAATTTTTTATAATGGATTTTACATCATTTACGTCTACTGGGAACATAAATATTGAGTGACTGTTTTGTTTAGTTCCTAAGCTTTTTTGTTTACACTGTTGTCTATTGTGATTTATGTGGTTCTGAGTTGCAAAAAATTTATTAAAGACTTCTGTAATTTTATTAGGATCGTTTACTATTTTATTCTCCGTTTTTATGAACGTTATGCTATCTTTAGGGTAGTTATTTTGTGGTTCGTTTATGATATCCCACATAGCCTTCGATTTATTTATTGAATTATTTACTAAATATATATTTTGAGATTTCTGTGTAAGAGAAATAATTCTTTTTAACCGCTTTGTGAAATTTTGAAGATCGGATTTTGTTTGGTCATTTGAGTTTAATCTATACATCCACAGAAGTTTTCGTTTCTTTTTACAGCACATTTTTATGCCTTTTGAAATCCAGCGCGGCGTTTTTCGACTATTTATTTTTATTTTTATTACGGGAAAGCAAAGGTCATAAAATAACTTGAAGGTATCGAAAAATTTATCAAAAGCTTTTTCAGCATTTGAACAATCTTTAACTTCATTAAAAGCTAAATTTGCAATATAATATTTAAATTTTTTCATATTTTCTTTACTGTAGTCTCTTTTTTTTACGAACCAGTGCTGAATACGACAACTTTTTTTTACCGGACATTTAAAAATTTGTGCTGAATGATCAGAGAGTGTCAATTCGCAGAGTTTAGTTTGAGCTCTTGAAATATTATGTATAATATTATCAATACACGATCCACTACTAACGCGTGTTGGTTCTTTGACTGAAAATTTTAAATTATACGATATTATTAACTGACTGAAATTATCAACTATATGATTTTGTTTTAATATATCTATATTAAAGTCCCCGCATAATATAATTTTTTTATTTCTAAAGCAAACTAAGTCAAGAATACTGGTTAAAGTGTCAAAGAATATGTTAAAACTATTTGAATTGTTGTTTGGTACACGATATATACAAATTATAACAATATTATGGTCAATTAATTCAATTGCGGAAATCTCAATTAAATTTGAAATACTTAATGAAACGATATTATCTAATGTTTTATATCGTTGATAAATATTCACTAATATACAAGAGCCCCCATTCCTTTTTTTTCTGCAATAGTATGAAGCTAGTCTAAAGTCAGAAATGTATAGTAGCTCTAAATCTTCTGATGTCATATTATGTTCAGTCACACATAGTACATCAATTTGTTCGTTATTACTATGAAACTCCTCTAAGTATGTTATTAGTATGTCAGCTTTATTTATGAGACCGTTTATATTCTGATGTATAATGTTTAGATAATTATAAACGAAAAAAATCTTGATTCTTTTTTGTATATGAATTAGTGCATGTTGCAGGATATATTTTACCAATTCTATTTTGAGACTTTATGTCCTTAATTAGATTACCTGATTTACTGTTTGGTGTAGAGTGTGCTTTTGTTATAATCTTAAAATAATAAGGTATCGTTCCTTTGGGGTATTTAGTAAAGGATTTATTAGTATCACTAGAGATTTTAGGGCAGTTTATATGTACGTTATGAATGTTATGATTATATTTTAAATATTTGTTGTTATAGTCTATTTGATCTATGCAACGATTTATTTTGTTATAAAATTCCCAGGAACAAGCTTTATGAGATCTATAATTGTTTTTATATTGAACAAAATGACAGTGGTCAAAATTATCTGTAATCAAACGTATCTCGGAATTTAGTTTACTTAAATTTAAATAAGGGTTTTCCACTACATGTAAAATTATCAGAGGACATTTAGTATTTGTTTTCAGAAGTGCTGAGAGCTCAACGATGACTTTTATGGGATTTCTGTCGTGTTCACCTAAACACAATATTACTCTGTCATCAGATGACAGTTTAAATAATTGCAGAGATTTTGTAATTTCGTCAGATAATGCGTGTGGTTTTGTGAATGATCTTATTTGATATTTTTCACATGGACTTTGTTGCCTTAGTTTTGCCAATTTTTTAGATAGACCTGAACACTGGGCTCCACCAATTATAATAATTTTTTTATTTTCAGTACAATGTTGGTTTACATTCTTAGTTTGCTTTTTGTGAAGCGCTTCTATATATTTGTTACTGTTATTGTCTTGTATTTCTGTAATTGTTGCTTCTACAACATTATTTTTGTTTCTGTTTATTATTTCCGATTGGTCAACGATTTTGCTCTCTTCCTCATTGCTTTTGCTTGGTGAAAACTCGGATACATTTAAATTTTTTTCTGATAAAATTTTGCGACGTAATCTTCTTTTTTGAGTTGTGTTGGGTTTGGCGCTCGATAAAGGCGTAGTATTTATAAGATTTTTTAGTACATTTATCTGCTGATTTAGTCTATTGATTTCTTCCTTCAATTCACCATTTTCTCTTATAATATTTTCTAATCTATTTTGAGTAGTATTTAACAGCATATTAATGGTTGAGATTTCGCCTTTTAGGTCATCTGTATCATGACGGCTTAAATTTGTAGAAATATCTAAATCTTCACAAGAACTTGACTTTCTTATTCGTCTTTTTCTGTATGTTATATTTTCCATTTTTAAAGAGAGTTTATATATATCTAAATATATACTAGTAACTCAATCGATTAGAACCTACAAATGCGTCAACTTTATACCGCGGAGTAATAATTCGTTCCACTGTTACATTTGTCACTGTTAGAAATATTAATGGTCTCTCCGGTTTTGTAATAATATAATAATTCCTGTTCATATTTTTATTTTTACAAGAAAATATTTAAAATTTAGCACTTATTAATAAAGTTTTTTTTGCGGTTGTGTTACTTATTATTTATTTGAATAAACTTCACTTATAATGTTAAATCAATATTAAACTGTTTTATATAGATTCACGAACTGTTGTTCTATAGAGTATATGTATTTGTTAATTGCGCGTGACGCGCGTCAACGGTAAACAATTTAAATTCAAATAAGCCGTTATGATAAAATGTTTATAAATGTACTTGTTTTGTATTTTGTTTTAAATATAACTAAAAATTGTTTGTATGATCACTTAACTAGTATATGCACTTTTTATTTTTATTGAATTATTTTGGTTTTGTATTGTGTCCGTGTTTTTTAAGACCACAAACTTATTTCTAAATTATAATATTATCATGAATCACTTTATCACTTTTTACTTATGTCTATAATATTTATAACACAGGTTTATTCCATAAATAAAGTTTTTATACAAGAATTACTTCAAAAACACGGAGTTTAATTAATTTATTTGAATTATTCGACGGAGTTATTGTTTACGCGACAAATGCGCGCGCGGAACATATTATGTTACATATTATTATATGTGCAAAGGTTACTTTTACATGTTTGTTTGACGAATGAAATTGGATACACAGACAGTCTAGAGCCTGAGATAGGACATGATGTACTTTCACTCCGTGTAGCTCATTAAAGTATTTATAGGAATTATTAACCAGAGTTTTCAAAAATGCTACCTAAAAACACTGTTCCACTCGGACGAAGTCGCAGGCAGAGCCAGTTTGTATATATGAATCAAAAATGTGTCAATTTAGGTCCATTACAATTTTTGAAACCATTCAAGGTTTGTGTAGTATTTCTGATAGTTTTATTTTTATTTCTTTTTTATTAGTCATCGAATGTATCACTTAGCGATTCTCTCGGACCCATTTTCGGAGAATAAGAGAGAAAGGAAGCATAAAGCATAGGGTTCTCCGCCGACATCGTCATTAATGGCATCCATAATGTCGATACTGTGGGCGTTGGTGGCTAATGTTGGTGCAAAACACAATTTACACAAACTCATTAATAACAATAGTCAGAAACGCGACAGTTTCAAAAGTCGACCGCACCGGCGGGCCGTCACCCGAGAACTGGAGAGACGTGCGCAGGATTGTCACTTATTGACCTTCCACAGAGTATTGCACTCCGACATATATATCAAACAAATAACCCTTTCTGTAGTATAAATGTAGTATTAATATCAACAGCATTTTCATCACTCAATGATATGAGTACTTGCTTCGTTAGCAGAAGATTTAGTTTCGATTTCCGTAAATATAGGAAATGCTATAACATAACTCAACACCAGCAAAGATAAACAAAAAATTTGCATGTGTGCAATCGCCATCAATTGGGAAGTTACCTGTGATCAGTTTATTGTTACTCACGAGACTATATTATGACATCCATTAGGTGATATAATATTTAAGCCCTAATATGTCAGCAGTAATGGAAAAGAAATAAACCCCTGCTTGTATTCGATGATCGGAAATCACTTACACAAGCTGTCCAAACGTCGAAACTTGTATCAATTACGTTCTGCATGACTGACACCATTCAGACAATTAAACTTAATTAATTCCTGTGGAATCTGATCACCAAATGGTTGGAATTCAAAGGAAGGGAGACGAAGGATGGCACATATTATAAAAACTCCAACTAACATTAACTAACAACTTTTATTCTCACTACTATTTATATATTTGAATTTATAAAATTTAGCACTAAATCTCTTTAAAACAACCACATCGCGAAGCAGCTCGAAAGATTATATCTATAAAATTCGTCTACTCGTTAAAGTTACCTCGTATTGCATAACATTTCGTAATATTGTTCAATGGTTTTTGGTATTTTTATGTAGTGCCACGATATTACTCAATAACTCCCAACATTTCAGAGCTATCTGTGTTGACACCTAATGCATTGACTGATGGCTCAAGCAGCAGCCGGAAGCAATGGACAAGATAAAGAAAATATGGAGGAATCGAAACATTACTAAGACTATGAAATCCAGACTCGTTAGGACACTTATCTCACCCATATTTTTATACGCAACTTAGACGTGGAGATTGCGAGAAGTGGAAGTTAAAGAGGATTGCTTGGGATTACGTGGACGGAGCCTCGGTACTGCAAGAGCTAGCAAGCAGTGTCTCTTTTTAACCGACTTCAAAGAAAGGAAGAGGTTATCAATTCGTCTCTATTTTGTTTGTTACTTCATAACTTTCGACTGGATGAAACGATCTTTATGATTGATTTTTTATATGAAAGGTGGGGCCGTAGGTTCCCGTATTTTTGGTCCAATTCTGATGGTGGCATCCATGAGAAATTCGTATAAGTTTTAAATTTGCATTAAGCATGTGTGCGACAAATGGACGAATAACTCAAAATCAAGCCATCGTTTTTTATTCAAGGGTCGTTTGATGATAGTTAGGTTAGGTTAGGTTTTGATCATGTAGAGATCTGCCCTAGTGGTCGTATTAGGGTTGACCGACCTGTCTCTGCCCACCGTCGTGAGAGCGATGGTGGAGCGGAGGGAGTGTTGGAATGCGGTGGCTTTCTTTAGCGACGAGGTGATGACGCTGAAGGAGGCCGCGGAGCGGTAGGCGGATCCCGCCGCCCATACCGTCCGTCGTAGGCGCCCGGAGCGACGACGCGCGGCTCACGACCGCCATCTTCCCCCTTAGACCGCGAGGACCGCGGGGGCCGTCGTCCATCTGAGTGAGGCCTAGGATAGGTTGTCGGGCGGCGCGCATCCGCGCTGTCCCATAGTTAGCTCGATCCTTAGGGTCATGGTAGGGGCCCCCTCACGGGGGAATCACTGGCGACGTGCTCAGTTTTACTCTAGAGTTAACCTGTAACGTCGCCGCTGGTCACAGTGCGTAGGACGGCGGGTCGTTTTTAGCCGGTAAGAGTCCGGCATAACCGGGACGTCCGCGGCGTCCCGGTATCCTATGAGGATTTTTTCCCGTCTCGACAAAAAAAAAAGTTTTGATCATGTGATCCGTGACAAAGTAACGGAACTCAATGCTAAGGAGCAAATCAACGATATTCGGCAGAATCTTTTATAGATTATCCGAATATTTGACTAACGTGGGTATGGGTCAAGTGAATATCCTACTTAAATATGATGACCAATGGAACTCCTCAACGGCTTACAGTGCTGGTGCGATTTAAAGCAGAATATTTACCTTTTTAGAGCATTCTTTTTACAGCATATTTATATTTATAATCAATTATATATTTGGAATACTTTGTTTTGTATTTTTAAAGTATTAAGTAAGTCTATTACACTCTTTGACCAGACCATGTACGGAGATCACTACTCAAAGGACTGACCAAATCTCTGGGAAGTATATTGAACAAATGCTGCAGGATGACCTCGAGCAGGGAGAAATGGAAACCAATGAGCAATGTTCATAACAAACAAATTAAAAATGTCAGGTATCTTCTTCTTCTTCTTGTCGTTTCTCTCCAATTACTGGAGATTGGATATCAGCTGTGAAAAACTATCTTGATCTCGGGCGAGGTGAAACAATTTGGAAGCGCTCGTGACACCAGTCCGCTCACGAATGTTACGGAGCCATGACTTCTTGCGGCGGCCAACTCCGCTTATTCCATCGCTCTTGCCCATCAATATCAGTTGCAGTAGGTCATATATTTCGTGTCTGAATACATGACCAAGATAGGCAACTTTTCTGATTAAGATGGTCTGCAATAGATGCGGTTTTAACCAACTTGTCTCAAAACCTCTGCGTTGCTGATTTTTGGGTCCAAGTGATTGAGATCATGCGCCGATATGCCCACATTTCGAAAGCCCCTATACGTTCAGGTATAAATTTTTTAAGCTATTACTTTCGCGACCTAGACTTTTACTACAAACGAGTTTCTCAATATTCCTACGGGATCGGGGTATAGAAACGAAATACTATTGAAAACTTACTGAGATATCTCTAAGATTAGATTGACCCCAAATCGATTTCGACGAGATCGTGAACTTCACAGGTAACACCGCGGGTAAAAGCTAGTCTTAAATATAACCGAGACAAAAGCACGCGTAGGTCATAATATTAAGAAGAATTTATTATGTACTTTAAGGAGTATTAAAACACTTAACTATATTGGAGTTGCGATGCTTTCGCTACAAGAAACGAGCTCGTATCTACCTTCTTAACGTTTATGGGTGTCAATTAATATTATTAGTAGGCCTGTAAGATATAATTTCTATGTAAAAAGACGTGGGTTAAGGTTTTTAATGCGGTAGAGTTTTTGCAAACGATATTCAACGAAACTTTTGATTAGTTTGTCTGTCTGGGTCTCGAGGGTATTTATTTATTTATTTATTTATTTATTAAGGATAACTAAAAAAATATTACATTTACACATCTAAAAAAAAATACATAAACAAAGTCGTGGTTAATGTACATTTCAGTAAAAGTTATCACAGCATGTATATAAAATTTTAACTAATGTCAATATTTAAAAATAATGATATTTAATTGATATACTAATAATAGATAATAACGATAATTTAAGATAATGTCACAAAAAAAAAATGATTACAATATTTTAATTAAATTATCTTATTCTAAATAAAATTTAATTGAAAATTCCTTACTCTAAATTAATTTTATTAGATAATATGTCAATAATTCTGTGCTTATATACGACGAGGCTATTGTGGAATATGTCTAATTGTTTGTCTTGCATTGAATATCCGTTGTAGGAATGGGACAACCTTGAAATTGGGGAG
>JACTOM010000939.1:1584018-1643729 GCA_015832385.1 Elymnias hypermnestra
TCAATTTTTATATCGTCATATGTAATAGTTTTTGGTAATGTAACCGCGTTATAATTATTAAATTGCATCAATTTTGTTTTACTCAAGTTTACTTGTAGTTCATTGTCATTAAGCCATTTTATAACATCTGTTAAAGCATCATATATTTCCTTATCATATGTCATTTTATTTTTACATTTAATTAATATTGTTGTATCGTCCGCAAATAATACATAGGGATGATTGGTTGCCGACGTAATATCATTGATATAAGTTAAAAAGAGAAATGGTCCTAATATACTTCCTTGCGGTACTCCTTTTTTAGTACATGTATATTTTGACCTATACACTTTCCTTATACCGTTTTCTATCTTTGCAACTTCTGTGCATACCTTTCTGTCATGTAGATATGATTTCATCCATTCATGGGCGTTTCCTCTTACACCATACCTGTATAATTTGTCTAATAGTATATTGTGATTAACAAAGTCAAACGCTTTAGTCATGTCCAAAAATATAGCAGTAATTGGTATTTTGTCATTTAGGCTATCATCAATTATTTTACTCAAGTAAAAGCAGGCTTCTGTGGTAGAACTATTATTACGAAATCCGAATTGTTCATTGACTAACAAATTTTTTGAATCGAAAAAAGTTTTTAGACGTTTCAACATTGTTTTTTCTACAATTTTTGCCAGGATAGGTATAAGAGTTATAGGTCGATAATTATTAATGTCACTCCGATCGCCTTTTTTAAATAAGGGTTTTATTAAAGAAATTTTTAAATTAGCAGGGAAAACTCCTTGTTCAAATGACTTATTCAAAATCATTGAGAGAGGATTGCAAATATAGAATCCGCATTTTTTTAAAATGTCTGTTCTAATATTATCGTAACCCACAGCTTTTGTATTATTTAATGTTTTTAAAATTCCTAAGATTTCATTTGGGTCTGTAGGAGCTAAAAATATAGTATTTTTATTTGTCAGACAAGAATTGCTGGACAATTTAGTAGTTTTCTTTAAATCATCACCTACGTTAGTAAGATAGTTGTTTCTGTCTTGTTTTGCCACAATATTGTTATTTGGTTTAATATCACTTGATACTTTGGTCATTTTTTTATTTTTATGAAATGTCAGATATATGTCATAATAATCGTTATAGTTAATATCAAAATTTATTTTATAAATCATGTCATGTAAATATTTTCTAATGTCAAGATCTTTTGTATTAGTCTTTATAAACTTACAAGTTTTGTGCAACCTTACCAGACATTTTATATGATTATTTATTGTAACTGTTCTTAAGTATTCATTTGAGAACACCTGAAGCACATACACTCTTAATCTTCGTAATCTGTGCAATGCGATACTTAATTCATTTAGAAAAGCGCAAGGATTATTATCATTTGCACCTACTGCTAGAATTACTATATCTTGATCACATAATTCATTTTTAAGCGTCTTACAGCATTTAAGCGTCTCAAAAGATAAGGCATAAGGCTTTACAAATGACATAACTTTATACTTATCATTCCAATTTTTTTCCCTACTCTCAATTAAAGAAAGTGATAAACCTACTGCATGTTGTTCTCATAAAATATGTATAGAGTTTTTCTTCTATTTAGATTACTTCGACTCTCTTCTAGTGTTATCTTATTTTCCGTAAGTTCCTTTTCGAGCGTTTCCTTTATTTTAATACTTCCTATTTTGTTACTAACACCTGATGATAAGCCCTTATTTATAATCTCTGGCACAATATTATCGTTGCGAATATTTGTCCCTTCTAGATCTATTCCTCTAAAGGTTTGAATACCATGGCCTTTTTCATTGCAGTCATTTGTTAATTTGTCTATGGAAGCAAAATTTTCAGATAACCGCTTCCAACGCATTTTCCTTTTTTGAGTTGTAGTGATTTTTGCGCTTGACAAAGGTGAATTGTTTATAAAACTTTTTAGTATACATATTTGTTGATTTAATTTAATGATATCATTTTTGAGTTCTCTGTTCTCCATAATGACATTTTCCAACTCATTTTGAGTACTCTCTAAAAGTGACTTAGTGGTTGAAATTTCGGTTTTTAACTCCTCCACTACATAATTATCCTGACTTGTACATATATTAAAACTTTTTGATGAATAATCAGGCTCTAGTGTGTTTGTGGGCGAAATAGTAGTTATATCTATTATGTCATAGGAGTTGGAGCGCACCAAGGGTCGTTTTCGTTGAGTGACATTCTCCATTTTGATAGATTTTTTATTGTGTCACCAAAATTTTAATAAGTAAGAAAAATATTAATAACAATGATACATTTCCTTTTAAAATTGATAATAAAAAGAAAAACTGTTTGATTTAATTGCCTGGACTCAATCACACGCGTCGTTTTAGTCATATGTACGAAACTGGACACTTAACTAACGAGTCTACGAAACTACGTAATGTAATGGTTGAATTTATCATACAATATTAAAATTGTCATTAGTTGTCACTATTTTATGTCAAAAACTTGTTTTTGCTATCAATTTCACTGCACTGCTATGACTAAACACGTAAGTTCACCGAAACTCATTACGTCATTTTGTTTCAATAAAGTAAACCGTCACTGTAGTATTTGTTTTAGTTAAATTATAAGTTTTTATTAATTTTATACACTAATTTTATGTAGCGTTATTGTTTTATATTATTTATAGTATCTCAAATTACTTTATATAATGTTGTTCAGTTTAATTGTCACTTGAATTTTATAACAGTTTCATGGTTACTTGGTTTATTTGATTTGATTAGAATTAATGAACATCTTTAAACAATATTCCCTAAATATTTATTACAAATGCTGCATCTGTTTGAATCAATTCCTGTATACTTTAAAGGCCTGGTAAGCAAAGGGAGAGCTTAAATTAATTAAAGTATAAAAATTTTGATTAGTTTGCATAAAAATGAAAAAAGTAATACAACATTTCCATCTATATTACTACAATTTACCAATTAAATTACAAAATTTGATTAATACTATGATAAAGACGAGTCTAATTATAGAGTCTGGGCCTCGAGAGTACAGTCGATGTCATGTTTCTAAATTAATTAACACAAGCTCGAAAGGTTTCTATAATTTGTAGAAATATAGGTGAAATGATTTATTTCTTTCTTATAATTAGCGAAATTTAACGTAAACTTTTCCTAAAGAAAATGAAAATCAATACTCTTAAGCAATATTTCCTAATTATATGTCGGAGTGCTATAGTCTGTAGAACGCTGGCGCCAACTGTCTATCGGCGTGGGGCAGAGTTAATAAGAGACAATCTGGCGCATGTCTCTCCAGTTCTCGGGTGACGGCCCGCCGGTGCGTTCGACTTTTGAAACTTTCGCGTTCCTAGCTATATAATAAAGTGTTTTATTGCACATTACGCATGAACGCTCACAATATGGAAGTTGATGTGATTTATGATTGATTAATATGATTCTCTTGATTCGTTTGCATAAAAACGAAAAAGGTTTTAACCCATTTCCTACTATATGACGCTCGCAGCAAGGATGCAGAAGGCGGTGTTGCTGGACTCGGCTATGCTAGTCCGGCGGTTTCTCAGCCTGTAGCCCTGACCCCCGGCAGTTTGGTCTCCCAGCCGGGGTTTATCCTCCGCCTGTTATATTTATTTATGTGATTGTTTATGTATGTCCATGTATTATTTTATATTTCTGTATTTAAGTAATTATTATAAAATACCTTATATATAATATAAATATATATTTTTACGTAAACGGGCGTGAGTGTGAAAGTAGGATAATAATAATAATAAATAAAATCGGAAGATAGATATATAAAAGAGAAGCAAGAACAGTGGTCTCAAAAGCCCCTACATGGACGATACTACAATGAGCTAAGTCAACCTCATGTCGACTTAGAAGCTTCGAATAACTGGCTGCGATACGGCGATCTTTTCTTAGAGACAGCAGGCTTTATGTTAGCAATTCAGGACCAAGTCATAGCAACTAAAAATTACCTCAAATTTATTATTAAAGCCAACTTACCTGATGACCTATGTCGCAGATGCCAACAAAGTGCTGAGACAATACATCACATCACAGGAGCTTGCTCAGCTTTAGCTAGTCTTGAATATACCAAGCGACACAATGAGGTAGCCATGATTATTCACCAAGCTATGGCAATAAAATTTGATCTTATTCAATAAAGTGAACCTTATTGGAAATACAAACCTGCACCAGTAATAAAAAATCAAAAGCATCAACTATTCTGGGACCGATCTGTACTCACCGACAGATCCATTATTCATAATAGGTCCGATATAATTTTGATTGACACTTTGTTACCGCACACTTGGCTTATAGATATTGGTGTTCCTAATAATAATAATATAACTAGATATACCAGTGAGAAGCTTACCAAATATATAAATCTAGCTGACGAAATTAAGCAACTCTGGAAACAGAACAAGGTAGAGATTGTTCCATTAATAATATCAACTACAGGCATAGTGCCGAAGCGTTTCACGGAAGACCTAAAACAACTAAACTTACCGTTAGCTGTTAGAAATAAATGTCAAAAAGCAGTCATCTTAAATACAACGGCCATTTTTCGCCGACATTTGTCACTTACACAATAGTTAAATTTGATGACATCTTGTTTGTTAAAACCGATGTTTATCTAAAGATAATAATAACCCCACGTGAAGAATATAAATAGGAAACCATAATAATAATAAAGCCCCTTATTTATTTCCTTATGGTCTACAGAGAAGTATAAGTAAACATGCATAGACTTAACCTAACTAATAACTAATGTCAGTATGCATTGCTGTTGTTGGTGTGAGTTGCGTGTGTGTGTGTATATGTACATACATATATGTGTACGTGTGTGTGTGAATGAATGAGTTCTTAATCTATACTAATATTACATATTTTCATTCCTCCCCCAGTTCGTCCCATTTTTTTCTGTCCTTAGCCCTTTCTGTCCATTGCTTTCCAGCTGTTTTCACTAGATCCTCATTCCACTATAGCCTTGGTCTGCCCACTCGTCTCTTGCCAGTCGGGCGATGACGAAGACATACTGAAATTGTAGAGTCCGGGTGTCGAGAGTACAGTAAATCTCCAAAGTTATTATTTAGTAAAGAAAACTAAAACTTCATTATTGACAACAACATTATAAATAATTTTAATAAATAAATAAAAACGTTTGAAAATCTTGATTAGTTTGCATAAAAACGATAAGCTAATACGTCATTCGTTAATATTCATATAATACATGAATTATTTATTTTGATTTATACAATGATAAAGGCTACTCCAATTATAGAGTCCGGGCCTCGAGTGTACTGTCGATGTCGTGTTTCTGCATTAATTAACCCAAATTCCACAGGTTTCTACAAATAGAAGAAATCTAGGTGAGAAGATTTAATACATGAAGATTTGTAATGAAGCGTTGCTAAAATAATGATCTAACAATTGAAATATATGAAATATCTTCATTGATACACCAACAATTTACTTCAATTGAAGTTATATTCATAAGTTAAAATAATAATACATAGTTAGTATAACTTTTAAAACTATTTATTACAATTGGATGAATTCATAAACTCGGATTAATGATTTATAACTCCAAATATCATTAGTTTAAAAAAAATTACGAGTAAGTGCAGTAAAATCAATGAATATCGGCCCAATGTGTTTTTAATTATTGGTAATCTATTTGAAATAAATTTAATTGGTACTATCTATATAGATAAACGGAATTTGGAGTAATCTTTCTTTCTTTATTCCCCTTTCCTTCCTGCCTTTCTTCCTACCTTCCTCCCCTCCTTCCTTCCTACCTTTGCAACAACCTTCCTGGCTTTCTTCCCTCCTTCCCTCCCTCCTTCTTCCTTCCTATCTTTCTTTCATATGCTACATTAGTCTCAAAAGTGTAAAATCAGTGAAACTTTTAATGGAAAACAATAATTTCCCATACAAATAACCATATCCATGAAAAATATTACAAAATAATTTCCATTTGTTCCCCCCCTCCTTCCTTCCTACCTTTGTATCAACCTTCCTGGCTTTCTTCCTACCTTCCCTCCCTCCTTTTTCCTTTCTTTCTTTCATATGCTACATTAGTCTCAAAAGTGTAAAATTAGTGAAACTTTTAATGGAAAACAATCATTTCCCATACAAATAACCATATCCATGATAAATAATAGAAAGAATTTCCATTTGTTCCTCCCCTCCTTCCTTCCTATCTTTGTACCAACCTTCCTGGCTTTCTTCCTTCTTTCCCTCCCTCCGTCTTACTTTCTTTCTTTCATATGCTACAATAGTCTCAAAAGTGTAAAATTAGTGAAACTTTTAATGGAAAACAATCATTTCCCATACAAATAACCATATCCATGATAAATAATAGAAAGAATTTCCATTTGTTCCTCCCCTCCTTCCTTCCTATCTTTGTACCAACCTTCCTGGCTTTCTTCCTTCTTTCCCTCCCTCCGTCTTACTTTCTTTCTTTCATATGCTACAATAGTCTCAAAAGTGTAAAATTAGTGAAACTTTTAATGGAAAACAATCATTTCCCATACAAATAACCATATCCATGATAAATAATAGAAAGAATTTCCATTTGTTCCTCCCCTCCTTCCTTCCTATCTTTGTACCAACCTTCCTGGCTTTCTTCCTTCTTTCCCTCCCTCCGTCTTACTTTCTTTCTTTCATATGCTACAATAGTCTCAAAAGTGTAAAATTAGTGAAACTTTTAATGGAAAACAATCATTTCCCATACGAATAATCATATCCATGAAAAATAATAGAAAATGATTTCCATTTGATACGATATAATTACTACTTTTATAACCACCAAGAGTTCAAAGTTTGAGAGATACAATAACATGAATATCATTAAAATTTTAGAAATATTGGTGTTTTTAGTTTAATCTTAAGAGAACCTTTGAGTTATTTGTTTTAAGTTTGTTAATGATTGTCTCAAAGAATTTTAGTAGTTTTTTATTTATATTTCATTTTATTGTTATTTTTTTGTGTGTTAGTTTATAAGTTTACGAAGGGGATGGCGTGTATTATTAAAAAAACAATGTCCCCTTAAAAAAGGAAAGAAAAAAAGCCTACCAAGAGGATTTAGGGAATGTTTTTGTCACTGGCCTCTTGAGCGTAATAAAAAAATCATTGTGGCAAAGAAACAATCCACTTGGAAATATCCAACGAATAAATTTTATAGCGGCTGTATCTTTTACGATAAGGAAGAATCTTAAATGAGATTTATCATTTTCTCCGTCATGTAATAACCTACAATTTAACATCTATATTAATACTAGTTGACCCGGATAACTTCGTGTACTAGTACGGCATATTCTAAATGATGCTTATGTAACTTAGTTGAAAGCAGAACTCATACTTTTCGGTATATCGGTATAAAAAGAATCGATATTATGTCCGATGCCGGTACAAATCCAGTAAAAAATAATAAAAAAATCTTCAAATTTATGTAGTTTGGGAGTTGTTCGAGTTCAAACACTGACAGGGTAACTTTATATATATGTCGGAAAATAAGAGAGAAGGAGAAGCATAAAGCATAGGGGCGTAGGGTTCTCCGCCGACATCATCATTAATGGCATCCATAATTTCCATACTCTGGGCGTTCATTGGGTAATGTTGGTGCAATCAAACACTTTACTAATTAACTCAGATTATAATGTTCAATCACTTAATGTTCTCGATATCAATTTACACAAACTAATTAACAATAATAGCTAGGAACGCCACAGTTTCAATAGTCGACCGCTCCGGCCTACCGTCACTGGACAACTGCCGACAGACGCGCCGGATTACCACTTATTGACTCTGCCCCACGCCGATAGACAGATGGCGTCAGCGTTCCACAGACTATTGCACATGGACTAGCGATCCACGGACAATTGTACTCCGACGTATAGATTACTAGCTGAAACCGCGACTGTGTCTGCGTAGAATGTTTTTTGGGTAGCATTTTCATTAAACACCCCCGCAACGCCGGGGCGAAGCGGTACTTTGGTTCCAGAGATATGGAACAGGCCTCCTCACTCATATGAGAGAGGGTTTTAGAGCATAGACCACCACGCTGCTTCACTGCGGATTTGCAGGAAAAGTACACAAGTGCACTCTCTCTATTCCTTCACTCTCATAGTCCGATGTGACGGGAATCCGACACGACCAGAGAGAAATCGCAGGACCGACGGCACGTGGGTGGATCACACCGTCAACTTCCCAACTTCGGGCAAATATTGAGAAAATCTTAATAGAAAACTCAATATATATTTCGAATCGGCCTGACCCGGAACTCGATCCAGAACCTCGTGTCTGTAGTCGAACATGCGAACAATTTGACCAATAAGGCAGGCATCTCTTATATATATATAGATAAAAAGAGGAGTTTCTTTTTATGTTGTAATGCAAGGTCACTTCCGCCTATGGTCTTTCACGGGAGATCATCGCACCTGAAATGTTCCCCAGGGCGCTCCGTCGGGTGAGTGAGGTGATTCTAAAAAAAAAGTCAAAGAAAACATTTATTTATTTAAATTCGAAGGTTGACTCACTATAACGGTTTTTATATTGATTAAATTTTTCCCTTATCTTATGGAACGCAGACGAAGATACTCGGCTCGGCTAGTGTAAATTTAAAGTTGTAATTATTGAGTAAATTGCTATAACCTCAGGCTACAAATTGGAGGATCACAATAGCTGTATATAGATAGTATGTGATATAATACGCGCTTTGTCTTGCGGGTGTACGTAATAGCAAGGATACACATATAAATTGAGACATTGTCCTTTGATATACGACTTTATAGGGATAGCTTATGTTTGATATATTATTTACATGTTTGCCTATTTGATAACCTCTTTGGCGTAATGATAGGAACTAGCATGAGTTTCATATTTGATTCCCAGCAAAGATAGAAATTAATTCAGCTTCGTTCGCACAGCCTCTTCACTTATAAAAAAGAGGGCTTTTAAAGCATAGAAAAACCATAATGCTTCACACAAGGCAGGCAAAATACGTGCGCTTAAATAAGTGAGTTCTCTATTCATTCACTCCTATAGCCTAATGTGATGGCCGTCTGACACGATAGAAGAGAGATCAGGCGCAGGACAGAGCGCTTTAAGTGCTTTCCTAACCACTGTATAACATACCACCAACTTTCCAATTTTGGGTAAATACTGAGGATTTCTTAACAGAGCAGGGCATCGAATCCAGGACTTTGTGCCTGTAGCTGAAGACGCTGATCATTAGATCAATGAAACAAGTGTTGTAAAAAGTAAATCATTACGTCATCTAGCACTAACTTGGCTGGTAATACCGTGGAGATGTGTGTGGGGATTTATTCAGGTGGCCGAATATGCTCCTTGCCCACTGCCGCAAGAATACCTCCACGTTGGGTGGCCTGGTGAAACGATGAATGACGTAATTTCTGACATACTTCGGAGCTCCTACTATTAGGCGTTGGCATTTATTATGCTGGGTCTACAGCCTCCTTCTCTGGTACCCTAAGCAGAAGAAGTTCAGGCGGTAACATTTAAGTCTGGAATGGACGGAGGCTCCATATACCTTCAGTTTGGTGTTGTCAATCAATTTAAGAGATCACTTGTAATAAGGTAAGTAGCAGCACATTAACGTCTCACTGCTGGGCACAGACCTCGTCATAGGAGAGAGGGTCTTTAGAGCATAGACCCACCACGCTGGTCCATTGCGGATTTACACTCTCTATTCCTTCACTCTCATAGTCCGATGTGATGGAAATCTGACACGACCGAAGAGAGATCAGGCGCAGGACCGACGGCTTAAGGTGGTCTCCGAGGCACCTGAGTGAATCACACCGCCAGCATCCCACCTTCGGGAAAATATTGAGAAAATCTTAATAGAAAACTCAATATTGATTTTTCAAATAGACCCGACCTGGGACTCGAACCCAGGACCTCATGTCTGTAGTCGAACATGCTAACCACTAGACCAACTAGGCTTGTAATAAGAGCTCATAGCATATTAATGATTTAAGAGTTTGTGTTATTTGTTACATTTTCTTATATAAAGTGATAAATAGTTTAGAACAAACATTTGCCACGATCGCCATGGGAGCTTAATGACTCCAAATAGATATATTGCATGAGCAAATGTTGTTTTTATACAAATATTTTAACGAAATTTCCCGTCATATTTCGCAAGGTTAGCGCTTGATTGTAGACTTATCTCATGGCAAGTGATGATACAGTCTCATGGTTAATATACAGCATCGTCTTCTTCTTCTTTCTCCTCTCCAATGGCGAGGTAAAATAATTTGGTGGTGCTTGTGACACCAGTCCTGCCTCTTCCGCCTCCACTGATCTTAGCTCACTGTTGAGCATTGTAATATTCCCAACGAACTAAGTTGTGGTATCTTTTCTGATCGGTAGCTGCGTGAAATGCCTGAGTTGGTTTGATATCCAGCTGTTCCGCTATCTGATCGAGCAATAGTTTCAAACTCCAGCCCCTGGGTCTTTTTCCAGTTTAAATGAGTTTCTCTAGGTTATCTCAAGGTCTTCATCAGATATGTAAAAAAAACTTTGGTATGCGCTTTAGACATATCACAGAAATCCTTTGAGTTACCTTTTGCTATTCTAGAATGGAATCCAGTCTACAAATTCGCATTTTTTTTGTTTACTGACACCTCTTTGCATGCCACGACCGAAGCCTCCCCTCAGTCCAGACTCAGAGAGATTAGAAATTGAAATTTTCTGAATTTACCGCTCCAGGAATTGTATCCCTGCCGTGAGCTAGTTTATATTAAAACAAAATTACACAATTATAGAAATTTAATTGTCATTTACTTTGTAATGTCGAAATGCGGTCGAAAATGGATGGTGAAATGTGGCAAAACTCAATTTTCAATTGACGATAACACGCTATCTAAAACAGTTTAGGTACATCAGCGCATTTGAGTGGGTAATTGTATATTGGAAATAATGACACTGTTTACCACTGAAATTTATAAGGTTATATTACAATTGGGCGATGAACTATTTTGACAGCGTTTTTTGACGTGAATAACTCCTTAAATCGTATCCACACTATAGATAGTTGTCGGACAACACTGATAGCTCTTAAAATACCAAATAAAAAAATTACAATGTTACGAAATATTATGCAATACGAGGTAACTTTAACGTTCGCAACAATTGTGTGAAGATATAGTCTTTCGAGCTGTTGGCGTAATTTGGCGCTAAACATTGGTACCTCGGAAGCGGCGTACTTGCGCCATCTGCAAGCTTTCCGACGTACTAATGCACGGGTTATCGGGAGGCGTGCGTATACGACACGAAAGGGCGCCTCCGCGTTGCTCTATGAGCATGGACAAATATAGTCTATAGATTATCGGTAGTCTGTAGTCGAGATCGAATAGTCAACTCTTGAGGCGTATCGAACGGGCAAAATAAGCCCGCTTCGTGATTTTGTAGGATTTTGTCGGGAAAGTGCGGTAATTCCACGCGTTAATTAGTTTTGTGGGGCTAATGAAGTAGTTTGTCGTATTTTATAGGCCCATATCGTAGCCCTCTAGTGAAAGGAGGCGGGTCATAGTGCGACTAGGTTATTTCGCCGACGCGGTGGCCGCAATAGGACTTTGCTGTGGATTTTGGAGTGGAACTGCGAAAGGGCGTCGCCGACAGCAGCTTTCCGCGACGCTTTGGCAGGTTACAGACACATTCCACCCACACATATACAAATACACATCTCTCGTGATCATTAATCTGCCAGGGCTCGTTGCCGTCAAGGAGATCAGCACCGGGAGACCAGGTAGGTATACAGTTCAATTATATCTGTTCGACACCTAGGTGGATTCTCCCCTTAAAATTCCCCTCCCGCCATCTCGGGGACGGACTCGACCTGGATTCCTATGGGCCCGGGTCCAGAGTCGAGTCCATGCCAGGGTCACGGTCGGCGTGAACACGAGTAAGTTCGTGCGGTTTCCATTTATTCCTTACTTATATGAAACGTATATCGTAAACAAGATAACCCATAGATTATCCGGCTGAGTTTTTTATTGGCCCCCGTAATTTTCCAACGTTTTTATCGGAAATAACCGTCGCTTGCCCCTCCCCGCATGGACGTTTTGCGTCAACTGCCTTGCGGGTCCAATGACGCTAAAGTGGCTCTTGGGACTTAATTGTTCATGAAAGACTACCAAATATTATAATTTTTATGTTTGCTAATATATAAAATTAAGACTCTGTTGTAGCGTCATGTTGCGCAAAACTTCGAGTAAGTGAAAAAAGTCCGTCTTTAATTTATAGGTTCATATCTTAAAAATTAATACTTACCTCAAGGGTTTTTTAACTACCTTGACCGCGACACACCGTTAGTATCGGCCATTTTGTAACTGATTTATTTTTTCTATTGTCTGGTGTTATCTCTACGTTATCTAACGTATTGTCACGACAGTTACCGAGAAGCGAAATAGACGTTATAACTTAAAAAGAAAGAGATGTATATATTTATGATTGCCCAAACGAAAGAGAACTATCGTACCATGTCAAGCAGTAGTTGACAAGTAGAGCTTTTAAATATACAAAAAATTAGCTCATTACTAATAAGTCGTTTCCTCGTTTTCCGGAATATTTCCATATAAAAACATGGCCAAATATAGGTCCAGAAATGCCAAATAATTCCATGTTTTGTTAGGCCTCGGCTGTGAGATCATAGCTGTTGTTATATGCTAAAAGCACTCCGTTCACTAGCTGCCTAATCGTTGAGGTAATTAATTCCAATGAGATTGCAGTACATAAAACAATGATTATATTTCATTTCAACGAATAATACGCATTAAATAAAGGGCTTCCATTAGTTGCAAATGGATATGAGTTTCCATTTAGATCTAGCGAACCTATACAACCGTCGTCTATTAGTTCAGAATCTTATTAGACCATATTTGCATAGAAAGAGATGATACAGTCTAAGTTGGAAGCGCAATAATCTGTTAAGAGGCATTTTATCTCTTTTTGTTTCGACACAGCATTTTGCCGTCCACTACTGGACATAGGTCTCACGTAATGACGTCCACAAGGCCCGATCTTGCGCCGCCTGGCTCCAGCGGCTACCGGTGACCCTCTTTATATCATCGGTCCACCTTGTGGGGGGTCTGCCTATACTGCACCGTCCAGTGCGGGGTCGCAACTGCAGCACCTTCGGCCCCCAACGTCCATCGGTCCTTCGCGATTCGTAGGATTATATCTGTGACTCTGGTTCTACTATGGATCTCTTCATTTCTGATTTGATCACGTAGAGAAACTCCGAGTATAGCACTATCCATTGCACGCTGAGTGACTCTGAGCTTCCCCATAATCAGTCAGCGACCACGTCTCAGAACCGTAGGTCATCACTGGCATTATCTTTGCTTAGCGATATATATTTATTCACTTCATTGTACACTAAGTAGAGTAAAACTTATATGAGGAAGCGGCTTGACAAAGGGCGGTCTTATCGCTTAATAGCGATCTCTTCTTGACAACCTTAAGAACAGAGAAAGATAGTTAACTAAAAGTCTTTGGTAAGATTGTACCCACCGCCGGAGTGTCCTTTTTTTTTCTCGCTGGGAAATGCATTTACGCACTAACCCCGACCCGTAGCTTGGGAGTGTGGGACTCTGCGAGGGAGGAGACTCGCAACAAATAAAACAAAATGTACTAAGTTTAGTCTGCCTAATGTTAAACAAATGCAAACCATTGTTAAACTTAATAATGAGGAACTAGACTTTATAGACAGTACCGTTTTCTTAGGCATTACGTTACATAACAAATTACAGTGGAGGCCCCATCTAAGTGGTCTATCGAACAGGCTCAGCTCTGCGGCTTACGCAGTTAAAAAAACTCGTTATCTGACAGATGTTGATACTGCCAGACTAGTATATTTCAGCTATTTTCACAGCATTATGTCATACGGTATTCTACTTTGGGGTAATGCTGCTGATATAGATGCAATATTTGTGCTGCAGAAAAGGGCCGTTCGTGCGATTTACAATATGGGTCCAAGAGAGTCGCTAAGAAACAAATTCAAGGCAGTTAACATAATGACAGTTCACTGCGTATATATATTAGAAAACTTGTTGTATGTACATAAAAACATTGACTCTTTTAATAAAAAGAGTGAATGTACATCATATAACTTACGAAACCAAAACAAACTTGTTATAAATTCTAGTAGGCTGCATAAGATTAACAACTCATTTAAGAGTAACTGTATAAGTTTCTATAATAAACTCCCACAAGACGTTCTAAAGATGTCAATTAATAAATTCAAAGTCTTTGTTAAAAGAAAGTTGATAGAAAAATCTTATTATAAGTTGCAAGATTACCTAGACGATAGAAACGCCTGGGAGTGAACGAATTGCTCTCATTTTAATTAAAATATAGTAAACTAATATGTTATTGTAATGATGATGGTAAAAAAAATACCCGACTGAGTTTGTTGTGGGTCTTCTCGGATCAGGGCGCGAAGGAACCCTCGTAACTTTAGATTTTAAGCCGATCTTGAGTACCAGTATCAGACGTATATTAGAATCAGAGTGTGGAAAAAAATATAATTTGACGATTCAAAAGTGCTGTAATGTTAGGCACATTACAGCACTTTTGACACTTGAATAAAGATATTTTTGATTTAATGTGAATACCCACTAAACCTAGCGGAACCCTCTTCATCCGTGAGAGAGACACGAGAGGATCAGCTAGCGCTTTTCTACCTGGTTTCTCGGATGAGACCGACTGAGAATTCACGGAAGCGGGAGCAGGTGCACAAACATGCGCCGCATAGAATCCCGCCTTCTTCGGCGATGAGAGGGGGCATCTACTGCATTCTCCCTTTTTCGTTCGCGGTCTCATAGAATTAGGCCATTCCCACCCAACACCTCTCACTAGAGAGCATCGCGCCTACAATGCTCCACAGCGAGAGATTTCCGCCAATCAGTGCTACCAAGAGGTGACGCTGAGGTCCCCAGGTTGCGCATTCTGACACAGTGTGCCGGAGTGTCCTAGTCCAAACTCAGACAAATTAAAAAATACTATATCCTAAATTTCCCTTAACGGGGAGCTAACCCGGAACCACTGCTAACAAAGTACTCACAACACTGCGCCAGCGAAGCAGTTAGAATATTAATAAGAATAAGATATAAATAAAGGATACCCCATGGAACGCTTACTCATTGCATAGGCAACGTTTGCCAGTCGCATAACATTTTTAGCGGCAATATCAATCCGTGTTTTCAATAGTCTTAGGTAAGCGTCTGCTAGTGAAATTAGTGTTTTTCTTTCCTTTCAATAGTAAAAAATTACTGAGAGATTAACACTTGACTGTAATCACACCTGGTGGTAAGTGATGATACAGTTTAAAATGGAAGCGCGCTAATCTGTTCTGTTTATAAACATGATTGTACCACAATATAAATCTCTTTGCTTGGTACTTCTTTGGCAAGGTAGTAACTAGCCACGGCCGTAGCCTTCCAGTCCAGACTCAGACAAATTAGAAAATACAAATTCGCCCTACCGGGGATCGAACCCGGAACCATTGAGCAAAAGCAGAGTGAGTACTCGCATCATTTCGCCAGCGAAACCATCACAAAAAGTAATAAAAACAAAGAAAAGCCTACGGAACGCTTGCTCGTTGCTTAGGCAACGTTTGCCAGTCGCATAACATATAGACCATTTTTGGCGGCTATATCAATTCGCGCTTACTATAATCTCCGGGATTCATCAAGTAAGCGTCTGCTAGTGACATTAGTATTTTTTCTTTTATTTCGATAATAGTAAACCATAGTTTAATGATTGCTGATAGATTAACTCTTGACTGTGATCACAGCTGATGGTATGTGATGATACAGTCTAAGATGGAAGCGCGCTAATCTGGGAAAAGGAAATTTATACCCAAATCTTCTTGCCTGGCGACTTTCATAAGGTGGTAACTAGCCACGGCCGAAGCCTCCAATTCCATACTTAAATAAATAAGAAAATGCGATTTCCTAAAGACGCTTTGACATTAATAAACACACATTGTAATTGTATCAGTATTGTTATAGAGATGAGAAGAATCGATATCAAATTAAGACCTTAATTGGTTGTATTGTTGTTTTCTCTTGATGGTTTTGTTTCAACGTTGAAAGTGTATTGATGATTAAGCAGGAAGGCATTTTAATGAGGTTTTAACGGAATTGATCGGTTATTTTAAAACACCCACTTTTGTATAAAACTGAAGAAGATTTATGTGAGGTCTTACACGTTAAGCTCAAGAATTTCTTGGTTCAACAGAAATTTGAACAATCAATTGGAAAACTTAAGTAATTTTTTTTAACGCTGGGAAATCCTCGTGGATACCTGGAATACTCGGGAGGATGCTTCAGTGTATGCCGGACTCATACCGGCTAAAACCCAGCGGTGCTCCTACATCGCAACTCCTCCAGCGATGTGCCTATTTTGGCCCAACTCGGTCAATGACCAAAACTTACTCTGAAGTTGGATTGCCTGGAGCACCTGGTAAGCCACCAACTGTAAGCAACCTCGCGGGACCTCTCTTTGTTGACCATTAAGGAGGATACGGCGATCGTGGGCCTCTCGCCTCCTTCTCGGCCTTCTCCAACGGTCAAAGTTGTCACATTCGACTCCCTCAACCGTTTCGTCATCTCCTTCCACGTCAAAACATCCCTGCAGAAGGAGAGCGTAGCACGCCATGTTCTCTCGCTGCTCACCATCATTCTAATGTGGGGAGCGAGAGATCCACACCGCCACGAGCGCGGCACGCTGAAAAGTCCAGGCTGGGCACGTCTCAAGCGTATGTTGGGCCGTGTCAACGGCACAGCCACACTCGTGGCACACATCGGTAGGCTCACACCTAGCCACTCCGCACAGGTACTTGCCAAAGCAACCGTGGCTCGACAGAACCTGCGCGAGGTGGAAGGTCACAGCGGCATGTGCTCTGTTTAACAATGTATAATACATTGCTTCTGTGAGCAACTGGAATCAAGTCCAAACATTTCTATCGCTTAAATAATCTTCAACATTATAATATGCCTTTAAAAAGGATATTTTAGACATATTTTGTGTATCCAAAATTTATTGAGGGTTATTTTTAGAAATACATATGTTAAATTCGACAAAGGATTTCTATATCTTCACTTTAAAATCGTGTATTTATTTTTGATTTGAATTGAAGCTTCCTGTTAGACCAGCGGTCGGGGAATTTTTTTAATTATTACCCCAAAATATTTTTGTGTTAGTTGATATTACACAATAACGAAATCGCTTCTTTTTAGCATCTTTCGTATTGAAGCCTACATGATAATCTTGAAAGGAAAAGGATTACTAAGAAATTAATTAAAGTAGTAATACTTACAATGGTTTCGTATTTACCCCCAAATATTTCATTTTACCCATCTGCAACATATTTTTTAGGCTCCTCTCTCTTATTAGAAAACTAATTGCATTTCGTATTATGAAGCTCTTAAACTTTTATAACTTGCGACCTATCTTTAATATCTTAAAGACATATTTTTAAATAATTAAACCTTATTTTTAAATAATTATGTAACTTAGCGTGTTGTTACTAGTTAGTATGTCGATAAAGTTCTTATGTAAACACCTGGATAGACTCGTTTCGAACTGACGAGTAAATGTTTGCACTACCCTCGTTGTTAATTTAATTCTCCTTAGGAACTTGTTATAGGCGATTTCTTGATAGCACCTAATATATTAACATTGTAAAAACTTAATTAAATGAATTATTGAATGAGAAATGATAAACCTAATTTAAAATGTCTTTGGCAAATATAATAATCCTTACAAATATTATAAAGGTGTTAACTCTCTATCTCGCTTTAACACCAAAACTACTGAACCGATTTAAGTGAAATCTGGTACAGAAAGAGGTCTAGAGTCCGAGAAAAAATATAGGCTACTTTTTAATGCGAAAAAAAGGCTGCAAGGGATGGAGATGTCGTCCTTTTTAGAGCTAGGAGCTTAAAGCTGATTTTGTAGGCTGTTGTTTCGATATCAATAAATACACCATTCAAAGCTTGGTTTATTCTCAAGACAGAGTTACTGTCTGTCTGATTTGATACACAAATAGTCTAGAACCTAAGAAAGAAAAATAAGTTTTGCAGTGCAAGTACGTATGTGTACAAAGTATTTATACGTATGTGTCTTTTTTATAAAGTAACTAGCGGCCCGTCCCGGCTTCGCACGCGAAGACATAAATAGGTACAGATATTTAAGTTATTAAGCCTGATAATTAAAACGACCATGAATTGACAAATACTATGAAATAGTGTGATTCCTAATACCAAAACTAAATAGCTCTGAAAATAACTTTTTAAGTGAATCATAAAAATGTGTTAAAAAAAACTGGAAATATTCAATGTCGCTTTCGTTCACTGCGTAAGGAGTTTTTTATTTTAATTTTATGATATCTTTTGAATGGAATATCCTATTTCAATAATTCAAAAAGTAATCATCGGGTATTGAGACAATCTTGAATATAAACTTATTTATTTGGATAAAAATTTATAAATGGTGTGGATAACACGGTCTGATTTTGATCGGAATTTCTATCTATTTGTTAAATGTGAAAAAGTAGTTATAGTGACGTAACTACAATAGTTAGACATATGGTCTGGCGAAGTTTTTTGTAGATATTGATATATTCTACAATATTGTCGAACGTTTTTTTATCCTATCATTAATACTCTTCACAGCGTATGCGATGAAAGACATTTTATGGCTAATTTTTTTACACCTTCGGTTGGTTTTAATAGGAATTTCTAAGATTTCTATAGTAATCTTGTATTAAATATAGCCTATGTTACTCAGTGATAATGTAGCTTTCTAATGATAAAAGAATTATTAGAATCGTTCCAGTACTTTTTGAGTTTATTCGTTACATACAAAAATATAAATGTTTCCTCTTTATAATATTAGAATAGAATAGAATAGAATATACTTTATTGTACACCACAACGTTATACAAATAATACATGAAACAAAACTTAGCGAGTAGTACAAATAGGCGACCTTATCGCTTATTAGCGATTTCTACCAGGCAACCTTAGGGTTAGGGAGATTATTTAAAGTAAGAAGGGTAGGTGGTGTTTGTTAAAAAATATACACATACATAAAAATAATTCTACATACTAATACATATACGTTTACATACATAAAATCCGCACAATATATAGATTATAAATCAATATATAATATATATATTAGCGTAAATTATTAAAAGGCACAGCTAGTGAAGTTCAATAATATCTGTATGAATTCCTTTAAACGATAGAAACTATTTTTTATACTAACTGAAATACATCTACAGTGTGAAACAGTAAGTTTGCAGTTCAATATTAACCATCGATTTACTGAGCCGAATACAGGATTGATAAATGACAGCTCTCCACTGCCTGCTAACAAGTAGAGGTGGACGTATATCCATATATCGATAAAAAAACGAAGAAACAGCCCATTAACGTCCCACTGTTGGGCACCGGCCTCCTCACTTATAGGAGAGAGGATTAGAGGAGGAGGAGAAAGCACAGACCCGCTACGCTTCTCCACTGCGGGTTGGAAGGCATAGCAGATAAGTGTATATGCTAATACAAGTTCCCTATCTGTTCATTCACTCTCATGATCCGACGTGACGGCAACCCGACACGATTGGAGAGAGATCTAGCACAGGATCGATAGCTTAACGTGTTCTCCGAGGCATGATGTCCACAAGGTCCGATTTTGCGCCGCCTAGCTCCTGCGGTTACCGGCAACCCTCTTTATATCATCGGTCCACTTTGTGGGAGGGTGTCCTTATACTGCGCCGCCTGGTGCGGAGTCGCCATTCCAGCACCTTCAGGCCCAAACGTCCATCGGTCCGTTGGACTATGTACCGCGCCCACTGACACTTCAGGTTCTCGATTCGTAGGGCTATGTCGGTGACTTTGGTTTTACTACGGATCTCCTCATTTCTGATTTGATCACGTAAAGAAACTCCAATAATAGCCCTCTCCATCGCAGGATCATTCGTGAGGTCCATAATTCAACCTTCAAAGTGTAGCCGTCGGTGGATAATGTTCGTGGAATCAAAAACCTTATCAATTAACTCAGATTATAATGTCCAATCACTTAATGTTCCTGATATCAATTTACACAAACACATTAACAGAACATATTGGTAGCAAAGCACCACCACTAGGCTTTAAAAACCCTTTCTTCTATGAACGAGGAGGCCTGTGCCCAGTAGTGGGACGTTATTTAAAGAAATCCGTATCATTTAAGTTGCGTGATTCCTATAAAGTATATATGTATTTGATCTCTCTCTTCTCGGTCGTATACTTCATAGTTGAAGGTCGTGTCCGTATTTTGGTGCCAGGTCAGTTTCTCCACCAGTGCTTTCCACCCTGTTCGGTCCTTGGCTTTCCTTATGGCAGCAACAAATGGAAGACCTGTAAATGCCTTTCTACCTTGCCAGTAACTATAAAATTGTTGGGTTGGCGTCGGGCAATGTGACCAATAGTTTGGAAGCACTCGGTCGAGAGTCTGGTGTCAAAACGGAACTGCTCCAAGATAGACTTATTCGTACTCTTAGCGGTCCATGGTATACACAACATTCTTCTCCAGCACAACATTTCGAATGCATCTATCTTTTTTCTCTCTGTTGCCCGGATCGTCCATGTCTCTGCACCATAAAGGATGATAGGGAAGACTATACCTATAACAAGTCTCTCATGTATTTGACAAACAATCTTTATTTAATTTATATCGACACATTTCCGTTAAACTCTCTGACATCCGTCAGTTCTCAATAATCTGTCGCGTCGTCACATCATGTTCTTGGTAATGCAACGTGTGACAGACACCAAAACGCGTTTATCATACGAGAAACTATGGAGACATGCAAATACTATTACATAACGATCTAGACTTCTTAATTACAAAATGGATATTGCCTATATCCTAACTAATGTTATAATTGTGAAAGTAACTCTATCTGCAAAACTGTTGAACTAATTTAAATGAAATTTGGTACAAAGACAGTCTAGAGCCTGAAAAAGGACATATAATAATAATAATGCTAATTGTTAAAGTAGACAACATACACGGTCACAAGGAACAAGTTTCCTCATATTCCCACGGGATCCGGGTTTTATTAGCCACCGTAATTTACCCGCGCATTTTAACGGAAATAACCGTCCTGCCCCGCTCCGCTCGGACGTTGCGTCGATTGCCCCGCGAGTCGAATGACCCTATGTTATGGTTTTTAGCTTTGCTAACAGTTAAACTATACAATGTTATCTTCTGTTTATTAAATCAAGGCTCTGGTGTAGCGTAATGTGACGCTTAACTTTGGGATAGTGAAAAAAGTCTGTGTTGAATTCATATAAAATACTACAAAAAAACTTTACGATCTTCGACGCGACACTTGCACCGTTAGTAACGGTCACTTTGTAACTGATTTATTTTTGTCTTTTCTATCTGGTGTTACCTCTACGAATATATTGTTACGACAGTTGCCGAGAATCGAAATAGATAATACACATTATGACAAACAGAAAGAGATGTTTATATTTCTGACTGCAATGTTTCAAATCGGCCATGTCTACTGGTAGTTTTTTTTAGTAATAATTCTTTGCCCTAATCTACCTAATATGTAATTGTATTATCTAAGTCTAGAGTCCAAGGACTATGCTTAGTTTACTATAATGTCTATCGACTCACAATATTCTTGAGTTCTTGCTTAAAAACACTACGCTATATTGTGTCATTGCACTTTCACGAACTCAAAAGGTTTTTTTTTAAGTCTTCTCTTTGTTGGTGTGATATCCAGAGGTTTAGCAGCATTCGGTTTCACGTGATGGCGAAGTCTTTGGTGATGAGCTTTAGCAATTCTTTCGACATAATTATTAACGAGCTCCATGTTTACCGGTAGTTGACAGGGGCCGTTTAAGGGTTGTCCTCTCGTGAGGTGTTATCTTTACCTAGGTAATATAAAATAAAGTATATAAAGAAGTCGCTTTCACTGTCTGTTGGCTTAGATCCTATGAATTATTCAATGGATTTTTATGTACTTTTTAGTAAAAGATAAAGTTATTCAATATAATATTTTATGTCTATAACACTTATATTAATGTTCTAGAGAATTTTATATATTAAAAAGATCGTTAAAAAGTCTGTATGGTATATATTAATCTCTAAAGAATAACCCACAATAACCAATATTATCTGTTACATATTAAAATAAATACTCACTGCCTGGACTGCCTCATTGGTCTAGTGGCTAGCATGTTCGACTACAGACATGAGGTCCTGGGTTCGAGTCCCGGGTCGGGCTAGTTCGAAATCGATATTAAGATTTTCTCAATATTTGCCCGAAGTTGGGAAGTTGCGGTGTGATCCACCCCCGTGCCTCGGAGAGCACGTTAAGCCGTCGCTCCTGCGCCCGATCTCTCTCTCCGGTTGTGTCGGATTACCGTCACATCGGACTATGAGAGTGAAGGAATAGAGAGTGAACTTGTGTACTATGCCTGCCAATCCGCAGTGGAGCAGCGGGAAAAACCATTTCTCAATGAGTGAGAAGGCCTGTGGCCAGCAGTGGGACGTTAATGGGCTGTTATTTACCTTATTACCTTTTTATACAATACAGTATTGTTACTTATTCAATTAAATGCATTACATAATGTTTATCCGTAATGAAAGTATGTCATTAAAATATGTGTCTTAGAAGATATCATAGATTTAGAAAGCGGAGGCACAGAAGCATTTCATCCCCGTGGTGTTTATTTTGAAATGCCTACTTTATATTTTTAAAATGCATGTAATTAAAACCTACTTTGGAAATGCTATATCCCAAAAAGAGTATAACCCAAGTTGTCTACAGCTCCTAGCATTTAAGCAGGCGTTCTTTGTGCGGCAAATTTATTCCAAGCACGTAAAGGGCCGCCAAGTGGTTTAAAATAAACTGATAAAATGCAAAAACGGAGCGCTGGAAAGCTCTTTTTTTGTTTCCAGGAACTGGTGGATTAATTTTAAAAGCGCAACGTACATGTTACCTATAAAATGTCATATTTTCTATTGCCTCTTCTCTAGAACGTAGCTTTTTATATTTAAGCTAAGTATTTTTACTGATCAATTGAATACAAACACTTTTGAATGGTCAGTAGTCGGACTCTAAAAATTGATTCCGCTGGAAAGAAACTGGAAATAAACTCAATGGTAACTCTTTTATTAATAATATATACATAAGGTAGCTCCAGAAATGCCTTTTTTATCGCTAGGAAATGCTTTTACGCACACCGCCCAATCGGAATATGTCAAACAAGCACTCCGACTAGTCGGTAGTGTGGGACTCACTGTCTAGTAGAATACCCACTAAAACCCAGCGGGCCCTCGTCATCCTAAAGTGGGACACCAGCGGCTCGCTTGCGCAATCCAATATGGTGTCCCGGATGAAGCCAAATCGAGTTTCAAGTCAGTGGGCGAGGCGCGCATAGCCGCGCCTTCTACCCCCAAGCCTTCTGCGACGGATTGCAGGGGCGTCAGGAGCCAACTCCCGCTCCCTTTCCCGAGCCTCCTTTAGCGAGATGACAGTCTCGCAAAAGGAGGCTACGGCTCTCCACCCTGCTTCGNGTATGTATGTATGTATGTATGTATGTATGTATGTATGTATGTATGTATGTATGTATGTATGTATGTATGTATGTATGTATGTATGTATGTATGTATGTATGTATGTATGTATGTATGTATGTATGTATGTATGTATGTATGTATGTATGTATGTATGTATGTATGTATGTATGTATGTATGTATGTATGTATGTATGTATGTATGTATGTATGTATGTATGTATGTATGTATGTATGTATGTATGTATGTATGTATGTATGTATGTATGTATGTATGTATGTATGTATGTATGTATGTATGTATGTATGTATGTATGTATGTATGTATGTATGTATGTATGTATGTATGTATGTATGTATGTATGTATGTATGTATGTATGTATGTATGTATGTATGTATGTATGTATGTATGTATGTATGTATGTATGTATGTATGTATGTATGTATGTATGTATGTATGTATGTATGTATGTATGTATGTATGTATGTATGTATGTATGTATGTATGTATGTATGTATGTATGTATGTATGTATGTATGTATGTATGTATGTATGTATGTATGTATGTATGTATGTATGTATGTATGTATGTATGTATGTATGTATGTATGTATGTATGTATGTATGTATGTATGTATGTATGTATGTATGTATGTATGTATGTATGTATGTATGTATGTATGTATGTATGTATGTATGTATGTATGTATGTATGTATGTATGTATGTATGTATGTATGTATGTATGTATGTATGTATGTATGTATGTATGTATGTATGTATGTATGTATGTATGTATGTATGTATGTATGTATGTATGTATGTATGTATGTATGTATGTATGTATGTATGTATGTATGTATGTATGTATGTATGTATGTATGTATGTATGTATGTATGTATGTATGTATGTATGTATGTATGTATGTATGTATGTATGTATGTATGTATGTATGTATGTATGTATGTATGTATGTATGTATGTATGTATGTATGTATGTATGTATGTATGTATGTATGTATGTATGTATGTATGTATGTATGTATGTATGTATGTATGTATGTATGTATGTATGTATGTATGTATGTATGTATGTATGTATGTATGTATGTATGTATGTATGTATGTATGTATGTATGTATGTATGTATGTATGACGCTATGTATGTATGTATGTATGTATGTATGTATGTATGTATGTATGTGATATATTGATTATACTGATTCGTGGTACCATTCTCTCGTTTTGCATGTAACGGTTTGGGTTGAAATTTGGATCCATCTGGCTTATACATTTTAATCTTTCTATCGCGTTGTCGCATTCCTTTTATTCGTCTGCCGTACTATTTTTTCGAGGTACTCCATCAGTGTTCTGGCGTTTTCTTTTTGTGTTAGTATCTTTTGTATAGTGTTTCTGTCAATTTTGTTGTTAATTTTTTGTTCTGTACTATGTCTTATATTGGTGTAAACAGGGCAGTCAAAGACGATGTGCTCGACGTCCTCCACCTCCCCAGGGTCACTGATGCACGATGGGCTCTCCTTTTTCTTGAACCTATGCAAGTAGTGGGAGAACCCACCATGCCCCGTAAACGCATTAGTGTTGGCGTCAAGCACACCTCGCTCTGAACCCTGTGCGCGGCCATCGCGTCAGGGAAGAACACCTTCGTCGCTGCTCGCAGCTCACGCTTGACAAATGATACCGGGCACCGGTCGTAGTCCGGCTTTGTCTTCTTGCGGAGGGCGGCTTCCTTTGCCAATTGGTCGGCCCTCTCGTTTCCCTCCATTCGATTGTAAGCCTTGACCCAATGCAAACCCATTGTCTTGCCTTCATTACCGCAAGACGTTAGGTTGCGTCGGATCAAGTCCACAAGAGGATGGAAGGACGTTCCGCCGACCATTGCCTCTAGAGACGCCTTCGAGTCCGAGCAGACACGAAAATGCTCCTCTGGGCGGATCGTGATCTTTTCGATCGCCCTGTGGATCGCCAGCAGCCCGGCCTGGTAGACCGTGCAGTGAGCGTAAAGTTTCAGCTTGAGGGTTCCGGTTTCTTCCGCTCCTCTCCACCAGGAGAGGGCGGCTCTCACATTGCCCTCAGTCTTACTCCCATCTGTGTAGACGCTCACTGTGCCCTCTGGTGCATCATCACGGTCCTCCAGGTCTTTGTACTGAAGTGCGATGCGCCGCGCCGGATGGATCTGGTGCAGCGGGTTCGCGCGGGACTCCACCTTTCTGTCCCCCACCGCTGGGTGGAACACTCCACTTCACCACATAGAGGGCGGCTGCCTCTCTGATGCGGAGGTCGAGTGGAAGTATTCCCGCCAGAACAAGTGAGGAGTTCAGGGAGGCGGTCCGGTATGCTCTGCATACCTTTTGGGCGAAACTCCGTTGCACTGCGTTCAGCAGCTTTTGCACGCCACGTTTGTTAGCTGCCGGCGCCCACGCCGCGGCCGCGTACAGGATTATTGGTTCTATGACTGCCGTGTATATAGTTTTACGAATCTGGTGTTGAAGCCCCCTGTTTACTTTTGCTGCTTTTGATAATTGTCGACATATATAGTGTGTTTTGGCGCATGTCTTGGTGATGTATTCATTGAAGGTGAGTTTGTGATCTAATGTAACGCCCAGAATCCTGATGGAGTTGGTCAGGCCAATAGCGGTCCCGCCCACGGTTAGGATCGGGGAGTCGTACCTCAGTTTGTTCGTCACCACCATGGCTTGCGTCTTGTGTGGTGCGAACCTGAATTTGTTCGAGATTCCCCAATCCCGCACATGGGCGAGAGCGGCATTGGCCCGCCGTGAGACTTCCAGTCCCGTCTTGCCCTCGATCACAATCGTCACATCGTCGGCGAACGCCTGGCAGTAAAACCCTTCCCGCTCCATGTTTTGGAACAGGACGTTCCACAGAAGCCCTCCTCCGATCGATCCCTGCACACACCTTTTTGTCGTGGTTCTGGCTTGGTGGAGGCGTATTGCATCCTGACCTTTCTCTTGAGAAAATAGCTGTCGATCATCCTCCTCAGGTTTACAGGGCAACTTTCCTCAGCCAGTCTGAGTTTTATCGCCGGCCACCAGGCGTTATCGAAGGCACCCTCTATGTCCAGCGAGATCACTACCATCAGCTTCTTTTCTGAAAGATGCTGACGGATGCGACCCACCAGGTCATAGAGGACATCTTCGGTGCTCCTTTGCGGCATAAAACATACTGGCAACTACTGAGCCGGGGGAGGCTGTGCCACTGTATTCTTCGTACCAGCATCTTCTCGAGAATCTCGCCCAGCACCGGTAACTGCCCTATCGGCCGGTAAGATTTGGGGTTCGTGTAGTCCTGTTTTTGTGGCTTTCGGAGGACCACCCCCACTGCCTCCTTCCAGGCCACAGGGAAATGCCCCAGTGCCAGGCATTTGTTGGCCAGGCCGAGATACACCTCTGGGCCGCCTCTATGGCTCGCCTGCAGATGTCCGCGGTAAAACCGTCAGAACCGGGCGCCTTGTTCGGATTAAAGTCTTCAGCCGCGTTGTGCATTTCGACAGTGGTAAAGGGGGGTCCAAGATTTCACCTTGGGTCCCCCCATTTACTTGTTCAGCTGCGGCTCGGCTCGCCCGGTGCTCGTCATTGTCCCCCCGCGGGTCATCTCCCGGATAAAAGGTTTCCGTCAATAGCTTCGCCGAAGACGTGAGATCTTACATAATGCCGTCTTTTATTAGTAGTGTTCCCTCTTTTTTCGTCTCCGTCATGCGTAGGACGCGGTATATTCCGTCCCACATGCCCTCCTTTTTTTGTTTCCCGCAGAAGTTTTTCCAGCTGGCGGCTTGAGCCTGCAGGGCCTTTTCCTCATACAGCTCCTTTGCCTCCAGGCAGGTGGCCACGACCGACGTTCTGCGGACCGGCACCGCAGAACGTTGGCCGGTTTTTCAGTCGGTCGGTTTTTCAGTGCCGCGAGCTCCCCACTCCACCATCGTGGGTTTGTTTTCTTATGTCTTGTGTTAATTTTTGGTATAGTCTCATTGCAAGTGTTTGTGATAGTTTTGGTGTATGTGTTTATTGTCTGTTCAAGGTTCTCTCAAGGTGTCTGTTGTAGTTATCTTTGCTTGGTTTATATTATTGCTCACAAGATTGTGTGTGAGTTTCTCGCGAAACTCACGCCAATTTGCTTTTTTTGTGTAGTAGAGTCTTGTTGTACTTGTTTTGACTTTTGAAATGAATGGTGTGTCCAAAATGTTAAACACTATGGTGTTGTGATCCGAGCTCGTGACATCTTCGTCCACCATCCAGTCCGCGGTCCTCGCCAAGGGGCCTCAGTGCAGGCGGTTATATCGACACGGCTCGAGTAGGTTCCCCCTCCTCTCACCGTGTCGAAGGTTGGCACGTCCCCCGTGTTAAGGATCTGTAGGCCCAGCTCGTCGAGGGCGGAAAGCATGGCATCACCTCTGGCGTCCGTGACACTGCTGCCCCATACCAGGTTTTTGCGTTCACATCGCCACCGAGAATCATGTGTTATGTGCCAGCCCTCCGCATTATGTCCCGCAGCTCGTCCATGTATGGCCCTATGGGCTGCGTGGGTTCGAAGTAGCACGAGACCAGCGTGCAGCGTGATATCCCCGCCGCGAGCGCCGACCCGAATCACCGTGAAGTTGCTGTTCGTCATTTTTATGTCTAGTTCAACTGTCAAAACTTCTTTGAACACGAGTATCGCAGCCTTCACGGTACTCGGGCCGCCCCCCGCTCGCTGGTACACCCGCATATTCTCGGACCTCGCCCCCACGGCCGCCATATGGCTCCTGGACTAGTGCCGCGATCCATTTTCGTTTTCTAGCCTCGATGATGATTTCATTCATCACACAAAACAGCTGGTGTTTTCTTTGTAGGTTTGTCTGCGCAATCTGGTGGCATTGCCTAGGGGTGGGGGTGCCTGCAGCGTCTTAGCAATAGGCCACCAAGGCCCTTGCCAGCGTTTCCCATTTTTGCCTTTCTAGGCAGTCGGGGCTAAAAGCGTCGTGATGCGGGTCTGCCCGCTTCGCTGCGTAGCAGTTGCAGCAGTTCGGCTTCGCCTCGTTTCGCCAGGCCTCGCTGTCTGACCTCTTATGGTGTTCTCCACAGTGTCCACATCGCTCTTGTGTTTTCTTGCAGTACTTTTTGCCGTGCCTGTATCCCAGGCAGAGCGAACATTGTACAAGGGGCGAGTAATCCAGTACTTCTACCCTTTGCATATCTACGTGGGATACGCCCGCGGCAGTGAGTTTTTTCCACAGCCCGACAGAGACTCGCAAAACAACGTGGCACACATGTGGGTTCCTTGTTTTTCCTGAACCGTACTTCTGCCCTGTCTTCTGCGGGGTTTGTGAATAGTTTGGTGTTTTGTTTTTGGAGGGCACTTATTATTTCTTGGTCTTTATTATACCTCATGACAGGCTTTAGTACTACCAGTGGATCCTTATTTCTTATATTCTCCACTTTAAGTTTAGCCCCCGACTTCTTGATCCTTTCAGTTACTATGTTTTTGTCTTGTTCTGTGGGGCAGCTAATTATATTTTTTCTGTCCTTGACCTTTCTAACTCTATTTACATTGACTCCTCCCTCCGTTGCTGCTTCTGCGCTCCTGACTTTATCATATATCATGTCGTTTGTGTCCATATCGTCCTTCGAGGTGACCACCACGGAATGCATTGTAGTGGCTTCATTCCGCCTTTTTGCCGCGACTTTCGCGTACGTGTGCGTAGAGGTCACCCCTGATGAGATATTTTCGTCATTGAGGGGTCCAGCGTCGGCCTTTTTGTCTTAATTCTGTTTCGTCAGCTTTTCGATTTGGATTTTGATCTCCTGCGTAGTTGCAGATATCTCGGTCGTTTGTTCGTTTAGTTTCTCTATCTGCATACTTATTCTCTCCATCTCTGCCTGTACCTTTGCCGTTCAAGCTTCTGGATTGGAACCGATATGACAAATGGTATCAATATAAATAGAGAGTTTATAACAGATTTTTGGTTTGCTGGCGATGTAGCAATTAAGCTACAGTCTTTGGAAGACCTTAACGCTGTGCTCTAAAAGCTGAACAGAGTATCCCATAAGGTGTAGCTATCGGCCAGATGTCACAAGTGTGGTGCCTCCTCAGACACAGCCCACCATACTGTGGCAGAATGTCTCGCCTGGCGACCTCAGCGACTCGTTGGCCTGCAAACACCTCTCACTGGCAAGTAATATAGGAGCAAAACTTATCAGTGAGCAGGCCTGGAGAGCGGTTGCCACTTTAGTCGTAAGGGAGTGTGATGTATATAGTTCAGAAGGAATGAGAAAGATAATGAAAGATAGAAAGATGAAATTTAATCGGCACAGACACAAATACAGTTTATAAATATAGATAATATATATCTATAAAACTTATGATAATATGTACTTTACGAAGAAATGCGCGCGCGTCGATTTTTTACGCAACCGCTGCGGTTAAAGATGACTTTAACAATGCCTCAATATATTTTAGGGAAGTGAAAATCAAGCCCTCACTCCTTGACACAAAGTACATTTTAAAATAACAATGATGACTGTTAAAAAATATCAGTTACCGTTACTGCAAAATGCACCTTAACTCAATGCGTTAAGATTTGTTCTTTCCCCAACAATATGTTGGATCGGGTTATTAAGTTTTGTCATCTTTACGCGCGATGTATTTGGTTGGCGTCTATCATAGTGTGCGTTGCATTGTACAGTGTACGCACACTATTGCTGCGCGCTTAATGTATATATACTTGCTCTCGACACCTCCTCCAGAGGTGTCTGCGGGAGCCAACTGTTCCTCCAGAGACATCCGTGGCAACCGCGACCTCGTCTTGCGTCACCCTTGGTATTCGACACCTTCTCCAGAGGTGTCTGCGAGAGTCAACCGCTCCTCCAGAGACACCTGTGGCAACCGCGACCTCCTCCTGCGTCACCGTTGGTATTCGACACCTTCTCCAGAGGTGTCTGCGAGAGTCAATTGCTCCTCCAGAGACATCCGTGGCAACCGTGACCGCCTCTTGCGTCACCCTTTGTATTCGACACCTTCTCCAGAGGTGTCTGCGAGAGTCAACCGCTCCTCCAGAGACACCCGTGGGAACCGCGACCTCCTCCTGCGTCACCCTTAGTATTCGACACCTTCTCCAGAAGAGTCTACGAGAGTCGACTGCTCCTCCAGAGACATCCGTGGCAACCGCGACCTTCTCTTGCGTCACCCTTGGTATTCGACACCTTCTCTAGAGGTGTCTGCGAGAGTCAACCGCTCCTCGAGAGACACCCGTGTGAACCGCGACCTCCTCCTGCGTCACCCTTGGTATTCGACACCTTCTCCAGAGGTATCTACGAGAGTCGACTGCTCCTCCAGAGACATCCGTGGCAATCGCGACCTCCTTTTGTGTCACCCTTGGTATTCGACACCTCCTCCAGAGGTGTCTGCGAGAGTGAACCGCTCCTCCAGAGACACCCGTGGCAACCGAAACCTCCTCCTGCGTCACTAATTGCTCGCGACACCTCCTCCAGAGGTGTCTGCGGGAGCCAGCCATTCCTGCAGCATCGTCGGCAGTAGACGGCAACATGGTAGAAGGTTGTTTGCAGACACTCGCTGATTCTGATGCAGAAAGCTTGGCTTATAGTTCAAGGGTGCTCGCAGACACTCGCTGATGCTGATACAGAAAGCTTGGCTTATGGTATAATGAGGCTGCTTATTCACCAATGGATAAACAGATCCAACAATCAATCAATATGGACTACCGAGATTAACTAACACAAGGTCAACTGTACGTTTGCCGGTATTTTTATTCGAAAATCCTGCGTCACCGGCAGTTTGCTCCTGGATCGGGTTATTAAGTTTGGTCATCTTTACGCGCGGTGTATTTGGTTGGCGTCTATCTTAGTGTGCGTTGCATTGTACAGTGTACGCACACTAATGCCGCGCGCTTAATGTATATATACTTACTAAGAATTTTGAATACATATTACATATGATAAAGGACAATATGACGTGGGCAGGAGTAGCCCACACCATCTTTTGCAAGACTGCCATCTCGCTTAAGGAGGAATGGCAAAAGGGGAGGGTGAATTCTGCCGAAACACTCCAGCCCCGACGAGGGGGTGCAGGAAACAGGAAACGGAGACTCAAATACCTCCTCCCCCTGTGATCTCTGAGCTGCAACAGAGGGGCCAGAGAGGAATGCCTCAACGAACCTCTGGCTCCCTACTTATGGTTGATGGCAGTCCCACTGGTTTTTAGTGGGTATTGCGAGTTTTTACCCTCCCGGAGTCAATAATAATAATAATAATTTATTTATTTACCAAAAATACAATATTTTGTTACAAAATTGTTTTCTTAAAATTAGTTTGGTGTATCCATTTAACATTCGTCCTGTAGCTGAACTAGGTGAAACCTGTGTTACAGCTGCCAGTGCCGACTCTCTATGATGTGTTGTTAAAAGTAGCCCTTATTATACATATGTTGTGTTTCAAGTAAAATTTACTATTGCATTAAAAAAAAAAAAATAAATATTACTATATATATGTGGTATTTTTCAGGTATAATATATTTATAGATTAAAAATGGTGGTATAACTTATGTTGTTACTTTAAGAAGACTTTCAGTTTCATCATAGCTTAGCTTTTGGAGGTAGGAAACGACTACTTTTTTGAAAATTGTTTTATTTAGTGGATAAATTTGTATTTCTTTATTTATTTTATTATATAAGTAAGGCCCGAGGAAACAATAAAATTTATTTATAAAGGTAGTGGTTAAATTTTCTGTTCTCTTAATTACAAAATGGATGTTACGTTTTTCTAAAATTGTTTTATTATAGACCAATTCACTATGTTGTTTGGATAATGTGTAAAGTATAAATAATTGTCTTATTGTAAGTAAGTTACATTGTTTGTATAGCAAATTGGTTGGATATAGAAATGGTCGAAAATTAATTAATTTTAAAATAGTCCGTTGTGATACTTCTATCTTTTTTAATGTAGTTTTTGGGACCCCGCCCCATGATGAAATGCAGTAGGTAATTAAGGGCTGACAGATCGCTTGGTATATCCGTTTTAAAATTTCATATTCAACAACATGTCTTAAATTTTTAAACATATATATCATTTTATTTAATCTCGTGCTCAAAATATTAATATGTTTTTTATAGTTTAAGTTATAGTCTAAAATTACACCCAAATATTTTACATTATCTACTCGTTCTAATACAGGGCAGCCACAAACAATGTTAACTGTTTGATTACATGAATGTGAAGTAAGGTGATGATTAAAGTTTAAATTCTTTGTTTGTCTTATTGAAAAAGCAATATATTTGGTTTTATCCACATTAAGAGAGAGAAGATTCTTACTTAACCACTTGGTGACAGTATTAAAACCAATTTGAGCTGCTTCGAATGCTTCAGACCAAGTATCTGCAATGAAAGTCAGAACTGTATCATCTGCATAAGAGATAATCTTACCTTTTACTAAAGGGAGACGTGTAAGGTGATCAATGTAAATTAGAAAGAGGGTAGGTCCCAAAACACTACCTTGCGGAACACCATGCGTAACCAACAAGTTTGAGCTTCTATGTCTATTAATTTTAACACATTGGTATCGGTCTGATAAATAGTCTTTCAAAAGATTTAGTTGATTATTTCTTATCCCAATACCTTCTAATTTATTAAGTAATATAGGTATTGAAACGGTATCAAACGCTTTAGCCAGATCCAGAAAGATTGAAATACATTTTTTCCCTTTATCTAAGTTAGTAGAGATTAGGTTAGTCAAGGAATGTACTGCATCATTTGTTGATTTCGAACGCCTAAAACCAAATTGATTTGGAGATAATAGATTATTTTTTTCTAAAAATTGGATTAGCCTTTTGTTTATCAATTTTTCTAAAATTTTTGATATAGCAGGTAAAATCGATATTGGCCTATAATTGGTGATATTTAATTTATCTCCGCTTTTATATATTGGTCGAACTTCAGAAAGTTTTAGACATTTTGGGAAAACACCATTTTTTAAACAACAATTGAAGATATATGTTAAGGGGGCTATTAAATTATATTTACATTCCTTGATCAAATTGTTTGTTATACCATCACATCCTGCCGTATTGTTTGATTTAAGTTGGATTACTATATTATTGATTTCATTTTCATCTGTATCTAGCATAACAAATGATTTAAGTTCTCTTAATGTGTCTGGAACCCCGTCAATGTTATTTGTGTTAGATATATTAGTAATTTTTTTAATTAAACTTCTGCCAACCGTAATGAAATGTCTATTTATATAATCTACTGATAGTTGTGGTGTATTGTACAAAGTTATTAATTTATTGTTATCCTCTGTATGTTTTGATACATTCATAAGTTCCTTAAGAACATTCCATAGCTTTTTATTATCATTTTTGGCATTTTTAACCCGTTCTTTTTCATAATTTCTTTTAATCTTCTTAAGTAAACTGTTACAAAAATTTCTATATCTTTTATAAATAATCTGATTTTTTTCATTTTCTGGATTACATCTGGCTTTTTTATGTAGTTTGTCTCTATGTCTAATACATCTCAGAAGGCCAGGCGTAATCCATGGCTTAATAATTTTATTTTTATTAGTTATGGTGACAACTTTTGTATTATTTTCTATAGCAGATTTTAATATGTTAATGAGATAATTTAATGAGTCATTTGGATCTTGAATGTTGTAGACGGATGTTAAGTCAAGGTTCATAACATCAAAGTACAGTTGCTTTAAATCAATTTTTGTAATGGTTCTTTGATGAACTTTTTTAAATTGTTTAAATTTAAGGCTTAGTATTACTGGCTTATGGTCAGTTATTGAAGTTTGGGGAATTATTGTTATCGAGGGATTTTTGGTTTTAAGTAGAACATGGTCAATACAAGAACCACTTAGGTCACGCGTCACTTCTGTATGTGCAGGTAACAATCCGTAAAAAGCATTTAAAGTTAAATATTTGTTGGAATTGTAATCCATTCTGTCATGGATGAGGTCAATATTAATGTCACCTATAAGTGCAATATTTTTAAAATTTAAATTGTCATTAAGTATTTTATCCAAAGAAATTAAGAATTTGTCAATGTTTTTGTAGGAGGGAGAACGGTAAATAGCAATAATGATTAAATCTTGTAGCTTTAAAGTAAGACAGTTCCCTTCTTCAAAAACAGGTTCCTCAATCGAAACGTTATATTGTTCATTGACGTAGATTACTATGCCATCATTTTGATTTGTTATATTTTGTGATGCATACGATCTGTAGCCTTGTCAGCAGCAAATGCATTTCCCAGCGACAAAAAAAAATTAGGTGGGCCTCAATATAAACATGAGCAAGACGAAAAATAAGGCAAACTCTGCACTCGAAATAGTAGGTGAGTACATCTACTTAATGCACTCAGTGCAGATGGACAGATTAAATTTCGAGAAAGATAGTAATCAGATCCAACTCTGATGGACAGCGTTGGGAAAACTACATCAAATCTTTACGTAGAATATTCCACAATGTCTAAAAACCAAGGTCTATGGTGTGTTGCCAGTGACGACTTACGGTTTCAAGGCATGGCCAATGACTATGCGCCTTTTTAGAAAGCTCAGGGTCTCTCAGAGGGCAATGGAACGAGCTATACTTGGAGTATCTCTTAGGGATCAAATCCAAAACGAAGAGATTCACAGGAAAAACACTGTGAAATGGCGATGGGCACATAGATAGGCGAACCGATTGACGTTGGGGTCCCAAGGTGCTGTGGTTGCGACCACGTATCAGTAAACAAAGCGTTGATAGACTCCACCAGGTGAACAGATGACCTAATAAGGGTTGCCGGAAGCTGATCTTTACCATCCACACAAGATTGTGTATCATTGAAATCATTAAAGCAGATCTGTGTCCAGCAGTGGTCGTCCATTGGTTGAGATGACGATGAAGATAAAGGTTACAGTTAAATGTCACCTGACGGCAAGTGACGATACAGTCTAAGATGGAAGCAGGCTAATCTGTTAAGAAGTAACTCATACACTTCTACATAGCATATTACTAGAACACAATCTCTTGCTTGGCGGTACGTTTTTGTGGATAGGGTGATAACTAGCCACTGTCGAAGCCTCTCACCAGACTTAGATAAGTTAGGAAATGCAATTTCATGAATAAATGCTGCTGGAAATTGAACTCTATTAGTAAAGCGAGTAGAGACACCAAAGTTTAGCCTATTAAGTACTAGTAGTTCTATAAACTGCCTGATTGGTCTAGTGGTTAGCATGTTCGACTACAGACATGAGCTCCTGGGTTCGAGTCTCGGGTCGGGCCAATTCAAAAACCAATATTGAGTTTTCTATTAAGATTTTCTCAATTTTTGCCCGAAGTTGGGAAGTTGGCGGTGTGATCCACCTCCGTGCCTCGGAGAGCACGTTAAGCCGTCGGTCCTGCGTCTCTCCGGTCGTGTCGGATTCCCGTCACATCGGACTATGAGAGTAAAGGAATAGTGAGTACACTTGTTGTGTACTTTGCCTGCCAATCCGCAGTGGAGCAGCGTGGTGGGTCTATGCTCTAAAAACCCTCACTCCTTGGAGTGAGGAGGCCTGTGCCCAGCAGTGGGACGTTAATCGGTTGCTACTTGTAGCATTTGTCTAAAATATAAATTCTTATAGTGTTAGATAGCTCATTTATCGAATGCTATAGACTATATACTATTACGCTTAAATGAATAGTAGAGATGCACTAATGAAGGACGTCTCAAAAGCGAGCTTTTTTCCTTTTGAGATCTTCTGATGAGTACGCTGCGTAAATGGTTAAAGTTTCGCAAAAAATATGTATGACAGAATTGTTCTGCTTTAAAAGTTCCAAAAAAACGTCAAAGACTGCATATGACTATCTTCTNTTTATAAAAAAAAAAAAAAATTACGTATTGATGAGTAAGGTCCTGGTCAGTTACAATGGGAACTAAAACATTCTGAAATGGGTGGTTATGGACGTTTTAGGTATGTCCTCGGCACAGACAGGTATCTGTTTGTAGGCTTTATTAATTACCAAAGAACACAGACGGCCTCACTAGCAGAGGTCCCCGGTATGGCGAACTAAGAAAAGTGTTTTGCTTTGTCAGAGGTATCTGCGGGAGCCAACTGTTCCTCCAGAGACATCCGTGGCAACCGAAACTTTCACCTGCGTCATCAGGTGCTCTCGACACCTCCTCCAGAGGTGTCGGTGTAAGCCAACTGCTTCTCCAGAGACATCAGTGGCAACCGCGACCTCCTCCTGTGTCACCCTTGGTATTTGACACCTCCTCCAGAGGCGTCTGCGTGAGTCAACGGCTCCTCCAGAGACACCCGTGGCAACCGAAACCTCCTCCTGCGTCATCAATTGCTCGCGACACCTCCTCCAGAGATGTCTGCGGGAGCCAACCACTCCGCCAGCATCGTCGGCAGTAGATGGCAACATGGTAGAAGGGTGCTCGCAGACATTCGCCGATGCTGATGTAGAAAGCTTGGCTTATGGTACAAGGGTGCTCGCAGACACTCGCTGATGCAGATGCAGAAAGCTTGGCTTATGGTACAATGAGGCTGCTCATTCACCAATGGATAAACAGATCCAACAATCAATCAATATGGACTACCGAGATTAACTAACACAAGGTCAACTGTACGTTTGCCGGTATTTTTATTCGAAAAGCCGGCGTCACCGTCGGTTTGCTCCTGGATCGGGTTATTAAGATTTGTCATCTTTACGCGCGGTGTATATGGTTGGCGTCTATCATAGTGTGCGTTGCATTATACAGTGTACGCACACTATTGCCGCGCGCTTAATGTATATATACTTACTAAGAATTTTGAATACATATTTCACATGATAAAGGACAATATGACGTGGGCAGGAGTAGCCCACACCACCTTTTGCGAGACTGGCATCTCGCTTAAGGAGGAATGGCAAAAGGAGAGGGTGAATTCTGCCGAAACACTCCAGCCCCGTCGAGGGGGTGCAGGAAACAGGAGACGGAGACTCAAATACCTCCTCCCCTTGTGATCTCTGAGCTGCAACCGAGGGGCCAGAGAGGAATGCCTCAACGAATGGCTTCCTACTCATGGTTGATGGCAGTCCCGCTGGGGTTTAGTTGGTATTGCGAGTTTGTACCCTCGCGGAGTCAATGTCAGCAGGAAATGCATTTCCCAGCGACAAATAAAAATTAGGTGGGCCTCAATATAAACATGAGCAAGACGAAAATCATGTCAAACTCTGCACTCGAAATAGTAGGTGAGTACATCTACTTAGTGCACTCAGTGCAGATGGACAGATTAAATTTCGAGAAAGATAGTAATCAGATCCGACTCTGATGGGCAGCGTTGGGAAAACTACATCAAATCTTTACGTAGAATATTCCACAATGTCTAAAAACCAAGGTCTATGGCGTGTTACCAGTGACGACTTACGGTTTCAAGGCATGGCCAATGACTATGCGCCTTTTTAGAAAGCTCAGGGTCTCTCAGAGGGCAATGGAACGAGCTATACTTGGAGTATCTCTTAGGGATCAAATCCAAAACGAAGAGATTCACAGAAAAAACACTGTGAAATGGGGATGGGCACATAGATAGGCGAACCGATTGACGTTGGGGTCCCAAGGTGCTGTGCTTGCGACCACGTATCAGTAAACAAAGCGTTGATAGACTCCACCAGGCGAACAGATGACCATCCACACAAGATAGTGTATCATGGAAATCCTTGGAGGAGATCTGTGTCCAGTAGTGGTCGTCCATTGGTTGAGATGACGATGAAGATAAAGGTTACAGTTAAATGTTACCTGACGATACAGTCTAAGATGGAAGCAGGCTAATCTGTTAAGAGGTAATTCCCCTCTGATAGTTTCTACCTAGCATATTACTAGAACACAATCTCTTGCTTGGCGGTACGTTTTTGTGGGTAGGGTGATAACTAGCCACTGTCGAAGCCTCTCACCAGACTCAGATAAGTTAGGAAATACAATTTCATGAATAAATGCTGCTGGAAATTGAACTCTATTAGTAAAGGGAGTAGAGACGCCAAAGTTAACCCTATTAAATACTAGTAGTTCTATAAACTGCCTGATTGGTCTAGTGGTTAGCATGTTCGACTACAGACATGAGGTCCTGGGTTCGAGTCCCGGGTCAGGCCAATTCAAAAACCAATATTGAGTTTTCTATTAAGATTTGCTCAATTTTTGCCCGAAGTTGGGAAGTTGGCGGTGTGGTCCACCCCCGTGCCTCGGAGAGACCGTTAAGCCGTCACGCGCCTGATCTCTCTCCGGTCGTGTTGGATTCCCGTCACATCGGACTATGAGAGTGAAGGAATAGAGAGTACACTCGTGTACTATGCCTGCCAATCCGCAGTGGAGCAGCGTGGTGGGGCTATGCGCTTAAAACCCTCACTCCTTGGAGTGAGGAGGCCTGTGCCCAGCAGCGGGACGTTAATGGGTTGCTACTTACTTACTTTAGATCTATAAAACTGTCATGGTAGCATTTGTCTAAAATAGAAATTCTTATAGTGTTAGATAGCTCATTTATCGAGGAATGCTATAGACTATATATTATTACGCTTAAATGAATAGTAGAGGTGCACTAATGAAGAACGTCTCAAAAGCGAGCTTTTTCCTTTTGAGATCTTCTGATGAGTGCGCTGCGTAAATGATTAAAGTTTCGCAAAAAATATGTATGACAGAATTGTTCTGCTTTAAAAGTTCCAAAAAAAAGTCAAAGACCGCATATGTCTATCTTGTAAGTTTCACTCATTATAACATTTTTTGTGCTAACCAAATTTGTTCCAGTTTTCAGTCTCTTAGGAGCTAGTAGTCAGCTAGTATATAAAGGGAATGAAATTCATCCAATTTCAGTAGGTCCCAATAAATTACAGGTACCGATGGGAATAACTGTGTACAAAAATGTAATATACAACGATTACTTTTGACATTCTCATATTATACGGAAGGCAAAAGGTTATTTTATGTAAGGGCGGTAGAATAATAGACGTAAAATGATATCGTCGATTATCATAATGGGACCCACGAGGGGCGACGTAGAGCGGTAACCTAAATTATTATCAGTCCAATAACCGCGTAAAGATATACTTGACAACGACGGTTTTTAATCCCGAAGGATAGGAGAGAGGAGTATGTATCTATAAATATATCACACCATATATCAAAAGCACTTTTAATAATTTTGGTTCTAAAAATTGCTTCCACTGAAAACTGTTAGAAACTGTCTATAATCATAGGTCATCGTTTTTTAAATCACACAACTGATGGATGACCAGAGAGGCTAAATCTTAGAGTGAAAACCCACGACCTCTTTCTGTCTTCTTAAACCCTCGCTGCTTATATGTATATTTATTGAATATAATATATGTTTTTGGGTTTATGGTTTAAGTATGTATGTAAATGTATTTATTTATTTGGTTTCCAACAGAACTTATTACATGGACAAAAAACGTATTTACATTTAAACAAGGTGAGTAACATTCTAAATATAGGAAACGACGACATGGTACAATTCGACAGAAAGTACACAAGCATTCGTCTACGTCAGCACTTGCGATCGTCCCCTCTCTCGCTCGTCACGGCCGCATGGAGTCCGGGCCGGGTGGAGTTGCATAAAAGGCTTCCCCCAGAGTTTGCATTCACATTTGCCTTAGACCTCCGATCGTTATAGATCCTTACCAAGCGCGAACTGTAAACTCTGAACCACTCAACACAGACGACTTCGAGATCGAAGCTCCGAATCCTTATACAGTCCACTGAACTCCAGCATACTACTAATACACAAATATTAAAAGAAAACTGCAATATCATGAAATTAAACAAGAAAGGTAATGAATATTGTATGATAAAAACTAAATGCGCTGTTCCTTTTAAATATAGGCAGTGGACATATCAGCTATATTCATGTTATGTTCTTAAACGGTTTGGACACGTAGAGAGAATGAATGAAAGGAGACTGACAAAAATGATTTATGAGTCAAGAGAGAATAGGGAAGTAGGAAGGAGAAGACCAAGGCGAACGTTCCTGGACCAAATCCAGGACATTTTAATGAAGGGCCAGGTCAAGAGAACTCTAAACCGATGAACTTGTATTAAGGTTTAATGAGAATGGTAGAAGCGAAGGAGATATGAGATTAGAGCATTGAGAAGTATGAGTGGATTAAAACTGAGTGACAGAGTAAGAAATAGTGTGATAAGAGAACGTTGTGGTATAAAAGTAGATGTAGTGACTAAAATTGAGAAAGTATGCTTAGATGGTTTGGGCACGGAGAGAGAATGAATGAAAGGAGACTGACAAAAAGGATTTATGAATCAAAAGAGAATAGGGAAGTTGGAAGGAGAAGACCAAGGCGAACGTTCCTGGACTAAATCCAGGACATTTTAATTAAGGGACAGATCAAGAGTACTCTAAACCGATGAGCTTGTATTAAGGTTTAATGAGAATGGAAGAAGCGAAGGAGATATGAAATGAGAGCATTGAGAAATATGAGTGGATTGAAATTGAGTGCAAAATAAGAAATAGTGTGATAAGAAAACGTTGTGGTATAAAAGTAGATGCAGTGACTAAAATTGAGAATGATATGCTTAGATGGTTTGGGAACGTAGAAAGAATGAATGGGAAAGTTGGAAGGGGAAGAGTAAGGCGAACGTTCCTGGACCAAATCCAGACCAGGTCAAGAGTACTCTAAACCGACGAACTTGTATGAAAGGTTTAATGAGAATGAAAGATGATGATATGCATGGATCGTGGCAAATGGAAGGACGTGGTCTCTGCCTACCCCTATGGGAATGAGACGTGATTTATTTATTTGTGTTTGCATGTTTGTTTATATATATATATATATATGTCGGAGTGCAAGAGTCTATGGATCGCTAGTCCGTCTGTAATAGTCTGTGGAACGCTGGCGCCATCTTTGTATCGGCGTGGGGACAGAGTCAATAAGTGGCAGTCCGGCCCGTCTCTCGGCAGTGCTCGAGTGGCAGTCGGCTGGAATGGTCGACTATTGAAACTGTCGCGTTCCTAGCTATTAGTGTTAATGAGTTTGTGTAAATTGATATCGGGAACATTAAGTGATTGAACATTATAAACCGAGTTAATTAATAAAGTGTTTGATTGCACCAACAATACCCATGAACGCCCACAGAATAAGAAATTAAATAAAGGAACCAATTCATAACGAAGTCGGCGGAGAACCCTACGCCCCTGTGCTTTATGCTGCTCCGTCCGTTCTCTCTTATTCTCCGACATATATATATATATATATATATATTTGTAGTACCCCACCATCTACCTTTTTCTTAATAAAGTCTTTAACCTTAAGGTTGTCTGGTAGAATTCGCTACTTAGTGGTATGGCCGCCTTTTTGTACCATATGCTTAAATCATTCCTATATTTTCTGTGGTGTACAATAAAGTGTATTCTATAAACAATAAATAGGCGATATCGATTGTACTCGTAGAGTTTCAAAAAGTAGTAATACACCGCTTCTCGTTTTCAATATAAACGTAAAAAAAACAAACTAGTCTAACGTGACGTGAACACAAACAAAGTTTCAATAGGAATTGTGAATTTTAAATGAAACAACGATAGTGCAGATTGCGCTAAATTTTAGTAATTAATTTTGCATTGTATTCTAAAATTTCAGTAGATTTCGAAAATCTAGTTTGTGCGTTGTGAACGGATATTACGGAATGTTTCACGTGATTATATATTATAACGTGAAACATTAACTTTCTACCATTTTTTAAGACAGTTTATACAGAGAAAGAATGTATAATGATTTTTTTTTTATAAAATTAAGCATAGAAAATACATTAAGCAAATAAAACCTCATTACACAAACGCATACAGAGTGTATATATTTGTCAACTGTCAACTATGTCAAACGCCATAACATTACATTAAAAAAGTTTTTATTGTCAAAAGTTTTGAGGATATGGGTGTGACAATATATATATAATAATTTATGATATATTTGAAATAAAATAATATTTTAAATAAAGGATTCGGTTCGTCGTTTGACTAATTCGTATTCTTAGAATGAATGGCTTTCACAATGTCGTTCCCATTGGTGAATTTGTAAATGATGCCAATTTGGGATATTACTATTGTTGTAATGATTCATAAACGATTAGAATTACTACAAATATATTTGGCCCCAAACACTCTCATTGGTGTTTTTCCGTAATAATCTCATTAGTAAGAAAGGTTTATACATTCGTAGAAGTTAGTTAAGGTCACAGTTTAAATCAGCGTTAGCTACTAGTTATTGAGTTTTAAGTTAGTTGTATCGGTAAAAGGGGCTGCTCTGCGATACAAAGCTGAGTGTATTTATTTTAATTATCTCATAATGATAATTGTGAGCTATTTGCTTTTACGTTTAATGATAATGGATGTTGATGATGTATTTTATTGTAATTTATATTAAATATAAGATGGACAAAAAGTGAGTAAAAGACTAAAGAGTTTCTTGCCGGATTCTTCTCTGTAGTCGGTTAGGTTACGAATCGGTCGTAGAGCCTTTGACAAAAAAGTTTACTGGAAGTAAAGAATATTTTAGATTAATTATTGACTTTTATTATGAAATCCTTTAAAATTAATAACTTTTAAAAAATAAAGTTAAAAAAGTTTCGTTTAAATCGATTCAGTCACGCCGTGCCTGGGTCTAAATATTCACGATATAAATATATTTACCATCGTGATATGTACTTATTTTTTCAATATATCAAAAATTTGCAGTTTATTTCTATATTAAATAACCTAGAGGTCACCCAGTAGTCGAAAGTCGACCATAATTGATTTAAATTATAACTTTGATCATTATTAAGGTTCTATTGTCACAGTATATACTCAAAAAATTGTTTTAAAATCTCGATACATAAATGAGACACTATTTCACGGAATGACACATTCAAGGCTAGAACGATTTCGCTGATAGTTTTGTTGTTTTGTTTTTTAAAGAGAAAATTAACAAAGTTACGTAGTACATCAGAAATTTTAAGCAATTTTTACAGCTATAGTAACTTTTCCAATGTAACCTCCTTTGTGCTTTTGATAATGTTCGCCTCTGAAGGGCCTCTGAAGCGCCTCTGCACTGCTCTATGAGCATAGAGCAATATAGTCTACAGATTATAGATAGTCTGTGATCGTAAGAAGTCGATAGCGAGTTGAAGAATGGAAGAAGCGAAGGAGATATGCAAGGATCGTGGCAAGTGGAAGGATGTGGTCTCTGCCTACCCCTATGGGAATGAGTCGTTATGCTATGTATGTAGGTATTTTTATTCATAATTCAATTTTTATTTCACCTCAGTCAGTGGAATTTTCTTAAAAAGTGGTTGGTATATTTAGGGTATGAACTATGAAAATTGCGTACAAAGTATCTGAATTCAATTTCCGCGCTTCAAATTGTGTTTCTGAATGTAATGACACTCTTTATGTTTCGCATTAAATCTTCGAGGACCCCAATAAATTCTCGTGTAAATTTTTATGAGATAAATGAGTCAGCATAATAAAACGATTTATCTCCGTTATGCTGGTTCATAATTTGCATCTGTAACCGTTTCAACGTAAGTAAAATATTTTCTGTTGTTCTTTGTTATACTTATAATCGTGGAAACTGTGGTGATTAAAGTATGACTTAAAAACTGTAGCAAGAACAATTCCATTAATATCGGGGGTTACCCTTATGACCTTTATTTTCCGCTGGGAAATACATCTGCGCACCCTTGCCACGAGGCAGGAAGCGTGGGACTCGCCGGCAATGCGAGAATACCCACTAAAACACAGCGACTCCCTCCTCACCCTGAATTGGGAGTGTCAGAGTCTCCCCTGCGCATTCACCCTGACTGGGGATGTTCAAGGAGGAGACAAGAGGGTTTCGTAAAGACGCCTCCTATCGCTCAGCCTTCCCAAGGGGAGCAGCATCTGCTGCAGCTTCCCATTCTCGCTCCATTCCCTCCTTCAAAGAAAGAGGCAACTGCATTCCATCCAATCACACTCATTTTACTCTTCGTCCCAACGATAAATTCAAACCATACATGTTGATACAAATACTTAAACTTTATTAAACACTAGCAATGCCCCGCGGTTTCACTCAACGATCTCGTGGCATTGGAAAGTCTACTTATTCGGACTATACAGTTAATTTTGTTAACATAAAAGTTTTATTTCACTTAGTTTTTAATTACTCCCTTTCAGATTATTAGATACACACTTACATTCACAATCTAATCAATATACAGATTGTGCTTTGCAACGAATATATATCTGATTAATACGTTTTTAAATTCGTGTTAGGAGACCGCTCCCGAAAGCGAAGAGAGATGATAGTACTAATGGCACGTCTGATAATGAGAAGGAAATACCATCATATTTTTAAAACGTTTTTTTAACATCATTTGGGTTAGTATAGCTAAATGAAACGATAATTAAAAAAACAACCAGCACTGGAACACAAAATTAAAACAGCAGTCTCAGCCCGGGTCAACGACCTCTACTCGCCGTGGCAGCGGCCATGCGTGTACGCGGGCAGCTTGATGTCTATATATATGTCGGAGTGCAAGAGTCTGGAACGCTGGCGCCATTTGTGTATCGGCGTGGGGGCAGAGTCAATNAGTGAATCAATTACCGCTTGATAATGCAAATGTATTTCAATAGATGGCGCGTTTGTCAAAATGAAATTGCGTATATTTTATATTATTTTATAGCAAAACCTCTGTGCATCATAAATAAAACAAAAAATAGATCAAATATATATGATCTACATATATATTAGCACTGCATTCAGTATGTAAACACTACGATATTTCACAGTATGTAGGTAGACTACAAGTCATTGACAGCTGATGCACACTGTTTAGGCAACATATATCACAACTAATTCCAGTTTTTAGTCTAAAATAACACTCGCAGTATATAAGTAAGCACTAAAATCAAATGTTCTACGTAGCTATTATCAATTGAAGTTAATATTCTTATTTTTAACACGTATTCAAAACAGAAACCGACCGTATGACAGTTTGTCCGTGACAGTTACAATGACATGATATCGAGAACATTAAGTGATTGAACGTTATAATCAGAGTTAATTAACAAAGTGTTTGATTGCACCAACCCACGAACGCCCACAGAATGAGAAATTAAATAATGGATCCAATTAATAACGATTTCGGCGGAGAACCTACGCCCCTGTGCTTTATGCTGCTCCGTTCTCTCTTATTCTCCGATATATATAATACATAAATCAATTGCTGTCCGTTATTCTCGCTAAAACTCTAGAGTGACTGAGGTGACTTGGTTAATTTTGGTTTTGAATTATTTGTGGAAAGCCAGGGAAAAGGTAAGTAAATATAAAATAATGCTGGGAATATTGTAAAAACAACAATTTCCCTTTCCCTTAGAAACTATTCCTACCTGTCAAACACTTGTTGTCCGTCGTTTAGAAATCTATTAAATTTAATAGAAAAATTTTTTTTTTTATTGATTTTGACACTTGAAATTGACAACCAACAATTTCTGATTGCGACTATAATATTTAACGGACTTTCGCGGGATCTGGGCGTAAAGGTCGCGTTATTTTTATTACGAATTCCTTTTGTTCCGATTAAGTTTTGACCACATCCTGTTTTTTTATTTACAGAGTCTGAGGCGGTCCGCTATTATATAAAGATCAAATATTAGCTGGTTGTGTCTGCAGGCTAAGCGGAACAATTTCTATTTCTATTAAAATTTAATAATTCGCAATCTCATCAATTCGTATCTCTTCAACAGGTAAAAGATTAATGATTGGGCAGTGTTCTAATTTGCCAGTTATTCTGGGAAAATAATTTACCAGACGGATGATTTTCATATCAAACAAGACCCGATATTATTATAATAGTTATAGAGTTACCACCTATTTTTCAATTTAGGGATATAATTATATTTTTGGGGTACTTATCGCAGTTAATAAAGGCAATATGTATGTGTTATTTTCGAAAGCAGCTAAGCTTCGCTATTATATAATAGTCATAAAATCGATATGATTTTATTATATATTACCAAAAAGTTTATTGCGCTTTCATAGCTTTAGAAAAGGCCCATGATCGAGTGGTGAGGAATGAGCTGTGGTCAACGTTATCTACGTATGGGGTGAGCGGTTGTCTGATCCAAGCATTGAAGTCTCTCTATGAGGGTTCTAGTGCCTGTGTCAGAATAAACGGAGCGTATACGGAGTGGTTTCCTGTCGAAAGAGGTGTTCGACAGGGATGTGTTGCGTCACCATGGCTGTTCAACCTTTTCATGGATAAATGTTTGACAGATTTAAAAGAAAGTATGTATGGGTTAAGAATGAATGAATTACTCATCAAATGTTTACTCTACGCTGATGATCAAGTAATACTTGCGTCATCCGCTAATGAGCTACAGGAGATGCTAAATATTATGAATGAAGCTTTGAAAGGGAAAGGAATGAAAGTGAATGTAAACAAAACGAAAGTTATGCTTTTTGAACGAGATGAATCTATGATGAATGGCAATATTTTGATAGATGGGGAACAAGTGGAAGAGGTGAAAGAATTTGTATACTTGGGATCTAAATTTACAAAAGATGGAACCTGTGAAAGTGATATTGAAAGGATCCAGGACATTTTAAATAAGGGCCAGATCAAGAGTACTCTAAACGGATGATCGAATCTATGAAAGGTTTAATGAGACTGAAAGAAGCGAAGGAGATATGCAAGGATTGTAGAAAGTAGAAGGATGTTGTCTCTGCCTACCCCTATGGGAACGAGGCGTGATGCTATGTGTGTATGTATGTATATATTGATAGTACCTATTAAAAAAGTCGGATTTACAAAAATAGAAGGGTTTGGTTTTAAGGTTGTCTGGATGAAATCGCTATAAAACGATAAGACCACCTTCTGTTAGCCATTTCTTAATATAATCACGCTAAGATCAATAGGATTTATTACTTTTGAGAGCTTCTGTTGCGTGCGTTGCGTAAACGGTTAAAGTTAAGTAAAAATCATATATGACACTTTTAATACTAACCATATTTCATCTAATATAATACAATATTGGCAAAGGTGTTTTTAAAAATAACATATCTATATATATATATATATATAAAAAGATAAAGTGCCACATTATGAAAAGAGCTACTACATTATATACAATATTATTATAAAGAAATCTCTTTATAACAAAACCGTATTATAACAAATAGACTGTAATTTTCTAAGTGTTTTCAGTTTTATAGTCCACTGCACTATGTGGTAAATAATGGAAGCACGCTGACTTTGTAAGGGACGATTCAGTTCTTGTGGTTTCTAACAAAGCACAATTGTTTGCTTGGCGGCATGTTTTTGCTAGTAGGATGATAACAAGGCACAGCACATCCTTCTACCAGGTAAGCTAAAGTAAGTAGCAGCCTATTAATGTGATATTACTGGGTGGTTGAGACCTCCTCATTCGTGAAGGATAGGGTTTTTAGAGCACAGACCCATCACGCTCCAGTATGGGTAGGCAGGCATAATACACAAGTGTATTGCCTAACACAAGTGTAGTCTCTATTTCCTTATTCTCAAAGTCCGATCTGATAGCAATCTGTCACGATTGGAGAGAGATCAGGCACAAGACCGTCGGTTTAAAGTGCTGTCCGAGGCAGGTGGGTAGAGCATGCCGTCAACTTCCCAATTCTGGGCAAATTTCTTACTCGACTTGAACCCAGGACTCAGACAAACTATAAAATGAAATTTTTTTCATTGCTAATAGGACCTCAACTAGCAAAGCGAATATCCTGTGAAATCATGTTACATGCTCACCCTACTCTGAGAGAACATCCGCACATCGGCATTAATGAATCCGTTGCTATGCGGAAACGTACACAATGATAACGATAATTAATAATATCTCCGTAGAAATTAATTTTACAGTGTAATTAAATTATGTCAAAAACAAAGATTCCTTTAGCAGATTTGTAGCACTGTTTTGAATTTATATAAATTCCTTTCAATCAATTCTTCGTCCACTTTCAAGTTATTAGAAAAGTATCTGGCTGTAAGTAGCTGGCATAAGAAAGGTTAGTAGCAGCCTATTAACGTCCACCAGGTTTGAATAATGGAGGGAAGATCTTAGGTCTCCAATTGCGGGTATAGTCATGGTGGATGCGACCTGAACTCGCCTGGACAATTGACTTACCAGTTGGCACGGATCTCTTTCCTACCGTCGTTAATTATGAGGAAACGCGCGCCTGTCATGAGTGTGGTCTTCCTGTAGAAATAGTGCAACATACCCTGGCGGAGTGTCCAGCGTGGGCACCTCCATGGTATATCTTATTGTCGCTGGTTAGAGATCTTTCACTGGAGAGCATAATTGGGGTAATGCTCGCAAGTAAAGTTAAGTGGAGGGCGGTTGTCTTCTTTTGTGAGACCGTCTTCTTGCTGAAGGAGGCAAATAAGAGGCTAAAGGAGTAAGCGGCTGAAGCCCTCCCTCGCCGTTGGAGGAAGCTTGATGGCACAAATCACGTATGTACTTCATGCTTCACCTAATTGAGTGGTAGGTCCTTATAATCGGTGCCATCCGGGTCATTAGAGTAGAACTTATCTCACTCATGGATTAGGAGGGATCAGCTAGGTTTTAGTGGGTATTTTGTTAAAAAACCTTATTAACGTCCCATTTCTTTTATTTTTGTTAACATAAAAGTTATATGTACATATTCATTTAGTTTTTAAATAACCTTAGGATAGATCTAGGATGTTTATTTATTCGAGAATGTAAGAAACAGACTATTTTCTGTCTATATGAGTGTGTGATGACATTTGGATAGAATGGAACTCTGCGAACAATATGAATAGGACCATGGCTATACATTGCTATACATATGGCTACACATGAATAGGACCATGGCTATACATATACTGCCTCATTGGTCTAGTGGTTAGCATGTTCGGCTACAGACATGAGGTCCTGGGCTCTAGTCCCAGGTTTGGCCAATTCAAAAACCAATATTGAGTTTTCTATTAAGATTTTCTAAATATTTGCCCGAAGTTGGGAAATTGGCGGTGTGATCCACCCCCGTGCCTCGGAGAGCACGTTAAGCCGTCGGTCCTGCGCCTGATCTCTCTCCGGTCGTGTCGGATTCCCGTCACATCGGACTATGAGAGTGAAGGAATAGAGAGTGCACTTGTGTACTATGCCTGCCAATCCGCAGTGGAGCAGCGTGGTGGGTCTATGCTCTAAAAACCCTCGCTCCTCGGAGTGAGGAGGCCTGTGCCCAGCAGTGGGACGTTAAAGGGCTGCTAGTTACTTACTTATGGCTATACATTATATTATAACATTATTTACTTTAAATTGACAATTTTAAATTCGTTATATCTTTTGAAAGGAATTGAAACGGTCTTAAAAATATCATTTATTAGGATACGGATTTATATAGAGGTATGAATAATATGGTTTGATTTTAGACGGGACTTTTGTTTACTTTTAAAATGAGAAGTAGTTACAGTGGCATAACTACAGTAGTTGGACATATGGTATCTTTGACTTTTTTGTAGATATTAACATATTCTATAATGCTGCAAAACATTTTTTGTTCTATCATCAATAGTTTCCGCAGCGCACGCGATGACAGATTTTTTTGTGACATTGGGTTAATGCATTTCTATTTCATACTCCTCCATCCGAGCTATTTATCATAAAGGAAAAGTGACTTAATGGTATTGCTTTATTTTGATTCACGTATAAAAACCATGAATGATTGATTGTGTTGTAACACTATCGATATATCGGGGAGTCAAGCCGACGCAGTTGTTTCATATTTTTATTGCCTTCATTTATCTCCATTATAAAGTTTTTTGGTCGTGACGTAAATGGATTTATCGAGTTGTTAATACCCGATGTTTTTAATATAACCAGTGTAAGTCCCGTGGTTATAGCATCACATCACGAACATTACGCCTTTACTATAATCTTACTTATTTTTTTTATATTATTACTAGGTTTTCTCCGCGGTGTGACTCGCGTAAATCTCAAACTGAGTCAGATTATTCAATTCCAATTTTCCTTTTAATCACCTTAAGTGATCTTTTCTCTTTTATTACAGACATCCCCACATTCTCAAGGTTATACTGCAGAGAATAGCATATTTTGTAAAAAAAAAACAATTCTCACTCAGTCACTTCAACCAATGGATGTCCACTGATGACTTTAGTTCTACTACGGATCTCCTCATTTCTGATTTGATCGAGTAGAATAACTACAAGCATAGTCCTCTCCATCGCACGCTGTGTGACTTTGACCGTCCGAATAAGGCCCATAGTCAACGATAACGTTTCCGATCCGTAGGTGATCACTGGCAATACGCACTGGCCGAAAACTTTGGTCTTCTGGCACTGAGGCATATTGGACGAAAAGATCTTACGTAGCTTTCCGAAAGCTGCCCAACCGACTTGAATCCAGCAGATGACCTCTTTCTTGAAATTGGAACTACCTAGTTGGATTATGCCCCAGGTAAGTATACTCGTCAAAAATTGCTGAGAGCAGAGTTCCCAACGTTGCCTGGGTGGAGCGGAACGTGGATATTGGACATAAATATCGTCTTATTCATGTTCATTTTACGGCCCATCTATTGAGAAGCTCTGTTGAGGTCATCGAGCATAGTGTTAAGATCTTCCAGAGTCTCTGCCATAATGACCACTTCGTCGGCAGACTATAGATGAGTGATGTACTCGTCTTTTATTTTGTTGCCCAGTCCGTTCCACTTAATTAGCTTAAAGAGGTCTTACGCCGCGTTGAAGAGCTTCGGGGAGATAACTTCTCCCTGTCGCACTCCACGCTGCAATTGGATAGATCCTGAGCTTGGGTCCTGTATACAGACTGACATAGTGGCGTTTTCCCACGAGCACTTTAAAACGTCTTTATACAGCTGGTCGATTTGGCATCTCTACAAAGATCTCAACGCGGCTCATCTTTTCACCGGTGATGCAAAAACAATTGCTAAAGCGAAACTTTTATCCTTTTGACTTAATATTTTTTCGTCTATGAGCATGTATCATTACAACAAGACGAATAGTGGAGATAAAGTGAAAGGAGCTCAAGCAAACAATGCCAATATGGCAACGCCTATATCTCGCATCAGCTGTTTCATTTGAATCGTTTTATAAAACCACAAAATGTACCTTTTTTCGTAGTGATAATCTCAAATTATTCTTTATTCAAGTAACCTCAAAAACCTCTTTTTTATCTCTAGTAGGATGTCTGTTGCTAACAAATCTACCACTGATTACTAAAGTTTATACCACTGAGAAGAAACCGGCAAGACACTCAGTAGCTACTCCTTTTAATACAGATTTTTTAGGTTGCAACATATTTAGCTTCAATGTGCAACTGGAATCAAGTCCAAACCATCACACCTTTATCGCTTCAATAATCTTTTGAAATAACTTTATAATATGATATTTGTAAAATGATATTTTTCAATAAATTTCTTAAAAATATGTGGTGGCAAATGGTAATTTGATTGAGGTGTCTTGTTAAAAATGCGAATGCACAACCTGATAAATGATTTCTGACCTTGCTTCGCCCTGTTGACATTAAAAGTTTGGTTTTGTATTTTGAACTCTCAGTATTCTTCTGGCTCGATGTATTCATTGATGAAGGTCGCCGCTCCTTTTTATTATAAAAATACCAAATCGTATTAATTAACACCTTTTATTCACCTCACTATTGGAATTTGCACAATTTAGCACTATTTCTCTTAAAACAACCACACCATAAGGCAGAACGAGATACTCTGTTGACACCATTGTTCGACTTTGAAAGTTACCTCGTATTGTGTAGTGTTTAGTAATATTACACAATGTTTTTAGTTGTTTTAAGTGTTGCTACTATATTTTATAGAGTTATCAGTGTTCCCACCTAATATTTTATAGTCTAACACCTTGAAAGCCCTTTTCAGAGAGGTGGTTGTAGATACGTTGCATCTTTCTCGGTTTTCCGCTTCTTTTAGGGCATCTGCTATTGACAGGCTTATGAGTGCTGTAATTTCACCAAAATAGCGGGTAGGTGATCCTCTGCGGGGTCTTTTACCTTCGACTTTGCCGACCCCTAATAATTTTTTAAGTTGTCTTGGTGTCAGCGAGTAATGTGACCAATGTAGGAATGGATTCTTTTATAGCATACCGTTGAAATTCTTGACTTTAACTTAAATTGATTGAGAATAGATTGGTCTTCTTGGAAGTTCACCATATCTCTAGAACGTCTATTTGCGATCTACTTCTGGAATAGTCTATGATTCGGAAGCGTAAAGGGATATGGGGAAGACCAAGTTCCAGTCAAGTAATTAGCTATTAGTAATGAAAACATTATAGTACAGAGTATTTTTAAGTAATTAAAACGGATATATAAAATATTTTTAACATATATTACGACAGCACTGTGGAGAATATATAAAATTCTACATCGTCGTCGTCGTCGTCGTCGCTTCAACCGATGGACGTCCACTGCTGGACATAGGTCTCACGTAATGACGTCCACAAGGCCCGATTTTGCGCCGCCTGGCTCCAGGCGACCCTCTTTATGTCGTCGGTCCACCTTGTGGGGGGTCTTCCTACACTGCGCCGTCCGGTGCGGGGTCGCCACTCCAACACCTTTGGCCCCCAACGTCCAACGGTCCTTCGGACTATGTGCCCCACCCATTGCCACTTCAGGTTCGCGATTCGCAGGACTATGTCGGTGACTCTGGTTCTACTACGGATCTCTTCATTTCTGATTCGATCACGTAGAGAAACTCCGAGCATAGCCCTCTCCATCGCACGCTGAGTGACTCTGAGCTTCCGCATGAGGCCCATAGTCAGCGACCACGTCTCAGAACCGTAGGTCATCACTGGCAACACGCACTGTTCGAAGACTTTGGTCTTCAGGCACTGAGGGTTATCAGACGAAAAATATCTGGCGTATTTTTCGTCTGATAACCCTCAGTGCCAAAAATTCTACAATTGTAGATACAAATGATATTTTAAGCTTTTGCTGGATTAAATTTTGATGATACCGTAACAATCTGTACACAGATATTAGTTCTGGTCCCTTTGCCTGTGTTTTCTATTCCACGTGAGCGAAGTAAATTGTATTCTACAATACATATCGCACCTAACAGTCACATATTGGGAATATCAAATTACGTACGCCGGGTCGCTACGTGTTTTTACCTTATCTGATACTAAACCTTAAGCTTTTGGCAGTGGAAGTTAACATATGATAATATTACTTCAACGTCCCCTACGCTTAAACGATCACACTTAAAACTTGGGGTGTAACCTAGTGAATTTGTGACGACAGTTACCGAAAAGTGTGATTGAGTAAGGCGAACAGACGGTCAAGACGGAAAAAACGGTAGTGCTGTATCAAATTCCTGTCAGCTAAGGGCTGGATGCTTTTGGTAAGGTCCGCATCAGAATGATCAGTAACTCTTGCGGTTACCTTGCCTTTATTTACTGTCTATAGGACCTCTGCCTATAGTTCAGAAGGAGGATCACCCATCAATGACTCGGAATATGTTTTAAAGTAGACTTTTTTAAAAGTAATCAAATTTGTTATCTCTTTTACGTAACTTTAGTGAAAAATAAAGAACGACTCTGCAATTATATCGCGAATTCTTAAAACAAAATACTGACACCATCTTAAATATTTCCTTTGCAATTCTAGCAAAAGTCTTTTAAAGTAAGAAGATAAGAAATAAGTTAAAATGCACGTTTTAATAAAAAAAAAGCTAAGTTTCCTCATTTCTCTTTCAATTTAAGTTCGCTGTATTTATAATGTTATTAGGAGATATAAAGTTTTTCTTTTGCCTAATTGTTGTTATGAGGTAAAGGTGTTTTCCAAATGAATTAAGAACTTTATACTGCACATTTTTTTATTGCTGAACGTTTAGCGGTTGACTGTGATCACACCTGAGGGTAAGTGATGATGCAGTTTATGAGGGAAACGTTTTCAGCTGGTAAGAGCAATTTACCTCTTATGGTTTTACGCAGCATCGTACCGGAACACAAGATATCTTTGCTGGTAAGGTGGTAACTAGCCACAGCTGAAACCACCAGTGTAGACAAATTAGAAAATTTAATATAATAAATTCGTCCTACCGGGGATAGAACATGGTATCTCTGCTAGGAAATCGAGCCATCACTGAGCCATTGAGACTCTCTAAATACAGTACTGTAATGGATAAATAATCTTTATATTGTATTGGCGCTATATATACCACTCTTCGGACTGGTATATTATAGACCAACTTCTATCCTATGTTCTCGAAGGACCAACCTTTGACGATGTATGCCCCACTCTTCGGATTGAGGTAATATCGGCCAAAGGCAATTGGGTTGTCTTCAGACTTCGGTCTTCAGACTTGCCGTTCCGCACAGCTTCTGTCGTCCGGTTCGCTTCTTCTCGAAGGCTGCACGTCGGGAGGCCACTGTTCGCAGCTGACCTCTTAATTTGGCAGTCTTCGTCCTTCGTGCTGGCCGGGCGTTGTCTTCACAATGCTGGCGGGAGTGTGTTGATATATTCTTCGTAATATATCAAGATGATGCGCCTCGATAATGACTGCGAACTCGGAGGGGTTCCTCGACGAAGTTCTCAAAGTTATCCCTGCGATCTCGGAGGGCTTCCTCGACGAAATCTTAGATAACTTCGATAGTGTTATCGAGTCTCATCAAGTGGGGTTTCTTCACTTGGTGATGTTGTCACGTATACAACACCACACTTCAGACTTCCCACTTCACACTCTATACTTATTTCGCACTTCTTTCACACTTTAATTCACACTGATTTCATATCCAAAATCTGGATATTATATACCGCCGCGGGAGCACTCCCACCCCGACGTCTTCAACTTTCCACATTCCGATCCCACGCTTTCGGATTTCAGGTCAGTGCACATGTCTTGCATCCCGTTGTACATACCTGAAGGTCCGTCGGGTTTAATGACGGTCGCGCTTTGTTTCCCCCGGCCAAGCGGTCCTTAAATAATAGCGCACATTTCCAACCTTTCTACCTAGGGCTCCCTTTTGCTGTCGTAGAAAGCGTCTGCGCTATTGTTTCCAACTCTTAAGCAATTATTAACTATAGATTCTTAAAATATTTCTTATAATAAACGGACCTTAAAAAGGTACCTTAGACTACATGTGGCAACCATCGCTCAACCGTCCGTAACATATTGTTTCAGTAAACGTAAGGTGAGTAGCAGCCCACCCATATGAAAGAAGGTTTCGAGAGCATGGACCCACCACGCTGCTCCACTGCGGATTGGAACGCATCGTACACAAGTGCACTCTCTATCCTAGTCTGATGTGACGGGAATCCGAAACGACCAGAGAGAGATCAGGCGCAGGACCGACGGCTTAACGTGCTCTCCAAGGCACGGGGGTGGATCACACCGCCAACTTCCCAACTTCGGGAAAATATTGAGAAAAACTTAATAGAAAACTCAATATTGGTTTTTGAATTGGCCCGACCCGGGACTCGAACCCAGGACCTCATGTCTGTAGTCGAACATGCTAACCACTAGACAGTTTCAGTTCAAAGTTACTGCTTGTTATTTTTTGTTGTGTTTGTTATAGTCTAGGTTCAAGCGAAAGAAAAAACTAAGAAAGTTACGTGGAACATCATAAATTTTAAGCAAACTTAACTACCATAGTAACTTTTCTAATATAACCTTACAAGCTGAACCCGCGACTTCTTCCGTGTTGAATGTTTTTTTCATAAGTTTGAATGGGCAGCATTTTCATTAATTTAGGCAAATTGAATGCGAAAGTTGAACCCCTGGTGCTTCGTTCATGGGTGAAGAGGGTTCCACTGGGTTTTAGTGGGTATTGCTAGGTCTGCTTGTTCGCCGAGTACCACACTCTTGATACACGGTCAGGGCCAGTGCATAAAAGCATTTGCCAGCGAAAAAAAAGACTAGATTATCACTGTACCAAAATTCAATCGATTTTATAAAATCCGTTCTTAGCTGACCTTTACTTATCAAAAGCAATATTCCTACCAAATTTCAAGTCTACGCCTTATGTTATGAGTTAACACCCCCGCAACCCCCCCTGCGGGTGCAATTTCGTAATATCCGTTCTTAGCTGACCTCTACGCCTTATGGTTCCAGAGATATCGTGATGAGTCAATAGATACCTGGATATCTCTTTTATATATATATAGATGACGTAATGAGATCTGCTAATAAATAATTAACAGCAACTAGTCATATAACAAGTAGAAAATGAAACGAAGAAGATTATATTAAAATAATAGAGTAAATACCATATTTTTGAATAATTATTGTATTTATTAATCACACCAATTCGGAATCAATTAGGACAGAACAACTATGTCTAATTTAATCTGCGGTACGTGATTTTAGACTGCCTCATTGTCTATGGTCTAAAAATCCTCTTCCCAGTGAGTCAGGATGCCTGAGCCCAGCTGTGGGACGTCATATTTCAGATTAAATTCCCTCTGGACATAGAATTTCTGTCACAAAAGAAACAAAAGATTGAAAAAGTAATCCGTATTTACTAAAGAAATTAAACCTAACTGCTTCCGTCGTGGATCGCTTTCGTATTCTGCCTGCAGCGACTTACCAGTATTTTGTATAATTGAATTCTGATTTATTCATTACTCTGTAAGAAGTCGGCATAGAGTAGTTGATGATTTTATCTGATATAAATATTTCTTTAGATTTCATATTTATTCCGAAATGTAGTTAGTTTAAAAATGTCGTACAAAGTCCCAACGCTTTCAGAACAGTGAGAAATATTGTCTAATTTATTTTAAGATAATTTTTCACTATAAAACAACCATTTATAATATGTAAAGATATTGAATCTCGATTTAGATATTCTCATCAATAATTTAATTCTTATGATAATAATGTCTTTTTGATGTGAATATGTTTTTAAAAGCGCATCAAATAAATGAATGATAACAAATACGGGGGATACAGTTTGGTGTTGTAACTACATGTAACTGACAACACTAAGATTGCTGGCTAAAGGTTGGCCGTGCTGCTACTGGCAACACCAGGATTGTCAGTTAACTTGCAACATTGAGACTTCCATAAAGAAGATTTAGATTGGCTGCAATGACAATAAGTTGTGTGCCAACCTACAGAACATAATGGCGGGTTAAGAGTGGTATATAAACGCCTGGAAATTAAACTGGGACAATCTGATCATCTCAAGACTCCAGAAAGCAGACAATTGCATCGCCGAATGGCTTCGCAAATGGAGAATCGAGGTGAACCCTGAGAAAAGTGTAGCAGTGCTTTTCACAGGAGTGAAGAGGATTTGGAATCATAAACTGCCTAACATTAAGCTTTACGACATGGAGTAAAGAAGCTAAATATCTTGGAGTTACCCTGGATAAAACCATGAACTTTAGTAAGCACATTAGAAATGTTCGTTGCAGAGCCGCGTTTGTGCTTGGTAGATTATCCCCTCTCATCTGCAAGACAAGTAAAATGTCACTTCGCCATAAGGTGACACTCTACAAAACTTGCATTCGCTTCATCATATCGTACGCCAGCATCGACTTCGCACACGTGCCAGACTGTAGACAGGCCCGTCTGCAGACGCTGCAAAATAGATTCATGATGATGGCAACGGGATGCCCCTGGTACGTCCGAAATGTAGACCTACATAGGGACTTAGAACTCCCCACGATAAAGAGCTATTTCAAAGAGCTCTCCGAAAATTATTTTGAGAGATTATTTTGGTTGCCTAGGAAGAGACAACCAAAATATGCCCTTAACGACCCCGACGATACGACAACTTTCAACAATCTATTATACCAGGTAGGGACAAACACTTACACAAACGTTACACAGCGACTCCGCCGGCGGAGTCAAGGTCCCCGATTTCTGAGGTCACCCGGACGTGGACTTCACCCACGTTCCCGGGGCGCTTCTGATTCTCCCATTTCAGGTGATGTTTCTGCGATAACGTCGCTCCAAGCCGAGGCTCGGTCTCGCAGGAGACGCCGTTGGAGCGGCGTTTCCCCGGAGAACGAGCCCTGAAAAGGCTCGCACTCGAAACGTGGCGGCCTCCATAAGAGCCCGTCCTCCTTCAGGTTACGCTATAAAAGCCAGTAGGGCTAACAGCTAAACACACTCCGAACAAAAAAAACTGGGACACAGTTCGCTCGTGAATACAGTGCTAGTAACAGTGAAAGTAGTAGTGCAAGTAAGCGTTTGTAACAGTGCTAGTGCGACTTCATCAGGAGCTATTTCTAAGTTAAGTTGATTTGGGTAACCTCAATTAAACTAAATAACTTGTGTGATTATAAATTGTAATTATTCCTGTAGCATTTTAATGTTCTGCGTAATCTCCTGTAATTATAAATTTTTGTAATTGTAACTTTAATAAACATATTAAATTGAGCCATTTGCTTCACCTGGTGTATTGTTCATTACCTCGTTATTTACATATCTATAACCTCCATTGGAAATCCAATGACACCGATAGATAGCTAAAAAATCAAAGAATTAATTACTCTACGTAAAGACTGTAGCACATCGCACGCGGCAGAGGGGGAGCTCTTTATGAGACGTATTCACGTAAACCAAGAGCCCGTGTCTATACTACAGCCACACCCGATGGCGTTAGTTTTATTTATTTATTTTTTTGTTTGATTGTTTTGTCGTGTATCTTTGACAAGTGTGCGAAGTTTAAACGAAATAGTGTCTTTCAAAGTGAGACAAAATCACGTTCAAAGATTCCGTTATTTACAGCTGAAGCTTGTTATAATACATAATAATTTTGACGGCCTCGCCGGCACAGTGGTGCGAGTATTCGCTTTGCTAGCGGAGGTCCCGGGTTCGATCCCCGGTAGGACGAATTTAGAAAATTGTATTTTCTAATTTGCCTGAGTCTGGACTGGTGGGAGGCTTCGGCCGTGGCTAGTTACCACCCTACCAGCAAAAACGTACCGCCAAACAAAGAGATTTGTGTTCCGGTACGATGCTGTGTAGAAACCGTAAGGGGTATATCGCCTCTTAACAGATTAGCGCGCTTCCATCTTAGACTGTATCATCACTTACCATCAGGTGAGATCACAGTCAAGCGCTAATCTGTCAGCAATAAAAAAAAAA
>JACTOM010000939.1:1643795-1653987 GCA_015832385.1 Elymnias hypermnestra
CTTTATTAATGAACTCGGTTTATAATGTTCAATCACTTAATGTTTCCGATATCAATTTACACAAACTCATTAACACTAATAGTTAGGAACGCGACAGTTTCAATAGTCGACCACTCCGGCCGACCGCTACTCGAGAACTGCCGAGAGACGGGCCGGACTGCCACTTATTGACTCTGCCCCCACGCCGATACAAAGATGGCGCCAGCGTTCCACAGACTATTACACACGGACCAGCGATCCACAGACTCTTGCACTCCGACATGTATATGTCGGAGTATAAGAGAGGAAGGAAACCTAAAGCATAGGGGTGTAGGGTTCTCCGCCGACATCGTCATTAATGGCACCAATAATTCAATTTCCAAATACTCTGGGCGTTCGTGGGTAATGTTGGTACTTTACTAATTACATTTACACAAACTCATTAACAATAATAGCTAGGAACGCGACAGCTGGGAGCGCTACCCGAGAACTACCGAGAGACTCCCGCCAGACTGCCACTATTGACTCTGTCCGACGCCGATGGATAGAAGGCGCCAGCGTTCTACAGACACCTGCCTTCCGACATATTAACAAAAAAATAACCACCCTCAAGACAAGCTATTCCAAATATATGCTCTAAAAATTAAAAAATAGTTGCGTTTTCTTTTTTTTGAGTTCTTTGTATTTTTGAAATTTGGAGTCGGCGTCACCCAAGGTAAGTATGTCCCGCGTGTCTACTTGGCAGCTCCCGGGCCACTCGCACATGTAGCTATATATGTAGGCTACGTTGGTTGACACAGGCTCCAAATATAAGAATACGCAAAACTCTAAAAAAGAATAGATATCTGTTTAAATGAAACAACTCTACAAACTGAAATTTATATTGACAACGCCGAACCCGGGGTTAAACCCGCAACCTCAAACGTTTGAAGTCCGTTACTTTGCCACCCCGCTATTACTAGTCTTTTATATGATAATCAAGTTTATCACTAATACGCAAAAGTTTCCCTCACCCCCACACTTGGCTATCAAACTCGCGTTAAACATAATACACCTTATAATTATTACAATGCAGCAACAAACGTAAGGCCATTGCAATGAAGTGAGTAAGTAGCAGCCTATTAATGTCCCACAGCTGGGCACAGACCTCCTCACGCCAAGGAGCGAGGGGACCCACCACGCTGCTCCACTGGGGATTGGCAGACTTAGTACACAACAAGTGTACTCTCTATTCTTTCACTCTCATAGTCCGATGTGACGGGAATCCGATACGACCGAAAAGAGATCAAGCGTAGGACCGACGGCTTAACGTGCTCTCCGAGGCACGGGGGTGGATCGCACCGCCAATTTCACAACTTCAGGCAAATATTGAGAAAATCTTAATAGGAAACGCAATATTGGTTTTTGAAATGGCCCGACCCGGGACTCGAAGCCAGGACCTCATGTCGAACATGCTAACCACTAGAACAATGAGGCAGTGCATTACAATTAATACAGATATATATTCTGCCATAAATCGCACCCTTACTGTAAGCTATTGACCATCATATTTCACTACGACAATTACTGGACTGTAACTACGGTAGGTGACTCAAATATCCGGATAGCCCATAAAAGATTCTGCCGAGGAAGAGATCCGTTATTTTGTCATGGATTCCACGATCAAAATAACCAAACTATCGTCCATAAGCCCTTGACGTATATCCTTTTTGTTCTTCAAGTATAGGCTTTTGTCATGGACGCCATCATTAAAACTGGACTAAAACCTTTTATCAATAAGAATTATCAAGACCGGTTCACCCAGTCGGAAGTTATGAAGTAACAAACTTAAAAAAAATACAGATGAATTGATAACCTCCTCCTTTTTTGAAGTCGTTTAAAAATAAATAGCACTTAAAGAAGTTTTTACGTAAAAAGTACTTACATTTCATTAACAAGTTGAACTTTGGGGATAAAAAGTTATTTACTAAGTTTAGGTGAAGGCTAATTTCACCTTTCATTTCCTTTAGGGGCTGCAGTGAAGTGAAGAGTGAGAAAGTTGTGCTTACATTGGCTTAATACTTGGCAAGCCACAGAGTTGAACGTCGCTGGGAATTAGAGTAATTGCCAATTGGGTAACATTTCCCCTCTAGATGGCTCTCAAACACTTATATTATGTCTTTATAACGAGCAGGAACTATACCAAGAATTTTAGAGAAAATGCACGCTTCTTTTATCTAAACATAGTAAAAGTCGATGCATTTTAGATTAGTAAAGGTAAAAAGGTAAGTAGCAGTCCATTAACGTCCCACTGCTGGGCATAGGCCTCCTCACTCATAAGAGAGAGGGTTTTTAGAGCATAGCCCCACGTTGCTCCACTGCGGATTAGTCTGGCATAGTACATAAGAGCACTCTCATAATCGGACGTGACGGCAATCCGACACGAGCGGAGAGAGATCAGGCTTAACGTGCTCTACGAGGCACGGGGGTGGATCACACCGCCAAATTTTTCCCAGCTTCGTGCAAATATTGTGAAAATCTTAATAGAAAACTCAATATCGATTTCGAATTGGCCCGATCCAGGACTCGATTCCAGGACCTCATGTCTTTAGTCGAACATGCTAACCACTACACCAATGAAGCAGGCAATTAGATTAGTAAAATAGTACAATTCATGCAATTGCATTGATTAACAACTCATTTAATGGTAACTGTATACGTTTCAATAACAAACTTCCAGTAGATTTTATATTATAAATTAAAATTCTTTATAAATAGAAAATTAATTGTATGGTCGTACTATAATGGGTTCAAGTCATCGGGGTTGGCAGCGGAATCTCTTCCGAAGATTCTAAGCACCTCCCCCGCCGTTACCGTAACCGCTGCCAGAGCTAGGAATAGCGGGGCTGCCGGGGACTGGGGGCCGTTGCTGCCTTGTCTTCCTCATTGTGGTTTTGCCAATAATCCCCGACGCTTGGCAGGTGGATTGGTGATCGCAGTGCGTGTTGCCAGTAATAACCTACGGTTCTGAGCCGTGGTCGCAGACTATGAGACTCATGCGAAAGCTCAGACTCATTCAGCGTGCGATGGAGAGGGCTATGCTCGGAGTTTCTCTACGTGATCGAATCAGAAATGAAGAGATCCGAAGTAGAACCAAAGTCACCGACATAGTCCTACGAATCGCGAACCTGTAGTGGCAATGGGCGGGGCACATAGTCCAAAGGACCGATGGACGTTGGGGGCCGAAGGTGCTGGAGTGGCGACCCCGCACCGGACGGTGCATTGTAGGCAGACCCCCCACAAGGTGGATCGACGATATAAAGAGGGTCGCCGGTAGCCGCTGGAGCTAGGCGGCGCAGGATCGGGCCTTGTGGCCGTCATTACGTGAGAACTATGTCCAGCACTGGACGTCCATCGGTTGAGGCGACGACGACGACGACTATAATGGGCATGGGAGTGAATTAATTGCTATAATCTACATAAAAAAATTGAAAGTGCGTTATTGAGAAAATTCTTTGGCGAAGTAATTTATAAGGCTTGTTTACGAGTATATCTCTACAAATCTTTGGATTTCCAAGATTCAGAGGGAGGGAAAAAAGAAGGTATGTCATGAATTTAATTTTCATTTAAATATTAAAAGTGTCTAAAACTAATATCAATAATTTATTGATATCTCAAACGACGAATTGTAAATAAAAATGCCACTTGTTTTTCACAATATTAGAAATTAGTAATAACATTTTGTATTTTGTATATTACATGATTAAATGACGAGTGGCAAATTGAAATGCCACATGTTATTTGTAAATATTAAAACTACCTAACCTTCAAACGAGTTAGCATAAAAAACGCTGCAAATCTTCGTAACGCTAATCACCCGTTTCATCCGTATTTATCTTAATCGATTTATTTTTTAAATTTCTTCCAGAATATCGAACTGACTTTGGGTTCCCAAACATTCCGGTATTCGTGGAAATGAGACAGCTGATTCATGCAGCAGTCCAATATGGAACTCACGACCATTTCCAAAATTCTAGACTAGATAAATTCTGGACTTCATTCTGAACTTTACTGGACAAATTTAAAACAATTATTGGCATATTATTTACCATATTATGCCTCTAATTGTTTTAAACTTAAATTTTCGTGGTTTATCGACTATTGTCACGACGTAAGTTATGGTCAGTCGTGGTCTCGACGAAGGTTCTGTCGTGGGAGACAGAGCCTTCTTAATTGTCCCAAATTTTCCCACTCCATTTATGATCTTCTCCCTCCACATATCCCCCGTCCTATAAATGTAGAATATTTGTTGTCTTGTATATAACATTTGTTTATTATTAGTCAATTACCTTCGCATCTTCTCCAATAAACTTGACACTGGAGAGACAATCTGTGCTCAATTGGCACACCTGAACGCCATTAAACAAAGAAGAAGAAAAGTATTGTGGGTTCTTCTTTGAACGAAGGCCTCGTAACTTTACATAGCAAGTCTTTCTATAATATTATCATCAGTAATCGAGGAGAACCTATATTTGATGGTTCAAAAGCTTATGCTGTGATAGCCTTCTTGAACAAAGAGCTTTTGAATTTGAATTATAAAATACAAAGCTTATTTCTACATGTGTTGGTTTAAGACTTTGTAGCCATCCAACTGATGTTTTATTTATTTGTAATCCCAAATGATGATACAGTTTAAAGAAGTGCTAATCCATTTAGAAGTAATTTACCTCTTATTGGCTTCGTTGCAACATTATATCGGAATTATATTACTGGGTTCACTTTGAATTAAGTTTTTCCACTGTTATATTATGAAAATCGAAGAAAATATAAGGAAATATCACATCTCATATAATTTATATTCATGTACCATTATTGAGACGAGACCAAATGCTGGATGTCTACATAGCTTTAATTAGAGTACTGTTGTACGTCTGTAATCCCTTTTGTGTAGACTAATAACATGTTAAGGGGCTTTGCCAGATAGTAAGCAGGCAGATAGTTAGATTATTCTCATAACAAAGCAATTAAAATGATGATAGTAAACACGAAATAAACGAAATCTCATATACAAATTTTTTAGGTTTGTACAATGACGAATGCCTTAATTGGAAATATCATGTTGGATATTTATGTTTAAAATTATATTGATTCTCCTTTGCATTACAGATGTAATCAAAAGTTGTTGATTAGGCAGCTGTAATAACAGTGTATAATGCATATTTGACAGCAAATACACGTTATGGCATAATATAGCATTTAAATACATACATAGCATCACGCCTCATTCCCATAGGGGTAGGCAGAGACAACGTCCTTCCACTTGCCACGATTCTTGCATATCTCCTTCATTTATTTCATTCTCATAAAACCTTTCATACAAGTTCGTCGGTTTAATACTCTTTACGGTTTAGTACTCTTGACTTAGCCCTTATTCAAAATGTCCTGGATTTGATTCTGGAACGTTCGCCTTGGTCTTCCCCTTCCAACTTTCACATTCACTCTTGACTCATAAATCCTTTTTGTCAAACTCCTTTCATTCATTCTCTCTACATGCCCAAACCATCTAAGCATACCTTTCTCAATTTTAGTCACTTCATCTTCTTTGATACCATAACATTCTCTTATCACACTATTTCTTACTCTGCTACTCAGTTTTACTACACTCACACTTCTCAACGCTCTCATCTCTACCGCATTTATTTTACTTTTGTGATTCTTCTGTCATACCCAACATTCACTACCATACATAAGTGTTGGCACCAACACTCCAGCATGCACAGCCAGTCTGGCCCTTTGAAACACCATCTGGCTATTCATAAAGGCGCGTAGGGCACCATTTACCATATTCTCTGCATTCATTCTCCTTTCAGTATCACTTTCACATGTTCCATATTTTGTAAATGTAGATCCGAAGTATACAAATTCTTTCACCTTTTCCACTTGTTCCCCATCAATTAAAATATTGCTATTCATCATAGATTCATCTCTTTCAAAAAGCATAACTTTCGTTTTGTTTACATTCACTTTCATTCCTTTCCCTTTCAAAGCTTTATTCATGATATTTACCATCTCCTGTAGCCCATTAGCGGATGAAGCAAGTATTACTTGATCATCAGCGTAAAGTAAACATTTGATGAGTACTTCATTCATTCTTAACCCATACATACTTTCTTTTAAATCTGTCAAACAGTTATCCATGAATAGGTTGAACAGCCATGCTGACGCAACACATCCCTGTCGAAGACCTCTTTCGACAGAAAACCTCTCCGTGTACGCCCCGTTTATTCTGAAACAAACACTAGAACCCTCATGGAGAGACTTCAATGCTTGTTTTGTTCAAGTTGAATTTGATTACCCCTCACCCCATACGTAGATAGCGTTGACTACAGCTCATTCTTCATGTATAAGATCGGTATTTAATTTAAAACGAACTGACTCATGTAATTCATACTTTGAAAAATATAAAATACTGACTTGTCCCTGCCTATATATATGTCGGAGTGCAAGAGTCCGTGGATCGCTGGTCCGTGTGTAATAGTCTGTGGAACGCTGGCGCCATCTTTGTATCGGCGTGGGGGCAGAGTCAATAAGTGGCAGTCCGGCCCGTCTCTCGGGAGTTCTCGAGTGGCAGTCGGCCGGAGGAGGACATGAGGTCCTGGGTTCGAGTTCTGATTTTCTCAATATTTGCTCGAAGTTGGTAAGTTGGCGGTGTTATCCACCCCCGTGCCTCGGAGAGTACGTTAAACCGTCGGTCCTGCGCCTGATCTCTCTCCGGTCGTGTCGGATTCCCGTCACATCGAACTATGAGAGTGCAGGAATAGAGAGTGCACTTGTTTACTATCTCTGCCAAACTGGTCTATGATCTAAAAAACCCTCGCTTCTCGGAGTGGGGAGGCCTGTACCCAGCAGTGGGACGTTAATGGGCTGCTATGTACTAATAATAAGCTGTGACATTGTATTAATATGTTAACAGCAATTTTTATTTGAGAATCGTCGGGGAGAGGGGGGAGAGTCACAGATAACTTGACTTTCCACACCCTGTTGCGTCGACCGCCATATTGGATTTAAAGGTGTTTTATAATTTGTTTAATAACTCGCTTATTTTCAACTTTCCACGAAAAATGGTAATAACAAAGGTTATTCTGAATTAAATTTCCTACAACTTTGGTTTATAACATTTTTTTTCTAGATCAGTATTTTTCTAATTAGACCCCAAAGAGTGTAATTGTTTATTTCATGAATTATATTGGGAAAGTTGTTAGGAATTAGATTTTGGTCCTTATTTATTTCACCTAAGTGCCATATTTTTCGATTACCACCCGAAAAGAGGAGATGATAATTAAATTATATCAATATCCTTTTTGTTATGAATTTGAGGCGAAAAATGATGATAATCAAAGTTATTTGGATTTAAATTTCCTACAATTTAGGTCCTTATCAATTATTTTCTAAGATCCATATTTATCTATTAATCTATGATATTGCATTATATTAGATTCAAGATCTTAAAAACGTAGTTCGTAATGTTATCGAGGACATACAGTTGCAACTTGGCCCTGGAAAATGTAATATGCAGGATATCATGCTGCTGGATTGATTTTTATTAAAATATACTTGTTTTTCTTTAATATCAAAGCGAAACCTCTTATTGGAAATCCCTATATAAATAGATTTACTTAAACTAATAAGGAATCTACAGTATAAAGTTTGTATTGCACGAAACACGATAAGCTTGAATGTAAACGAACTTCGCTTGACCTGTTTTTCTTATATTGACTTTTCTTTCTACGGCTCTTCGACGCTTTCAGATAACTAATAAGAAAACAAATGGGATAGAGGCCACATTAATAACTGAGATACTAATTTTATATTTTACTAACTGATATACTTAAATATGGGTGTTAAAGTACGGCGACCTCTATTTCATGCTTTTGTTACTTTGCCACACCTACTGCCAGGTGTTCTACTGCCTATTCTTCTTCTTCTTTCTTTAGTGGCTTTCAGATGTGTCAATTTGGCACAGATTATCTCGCCAGTGTCAAGTTTATTGGAGAAAACACGAAGGAAATTGTTCGGTTTATAGGAACAAATGAAGTTTAATTTTGATGACATGAATATATGCATACATATGACTAATAATAAGCAATAAATATATTTACAATTACTACTATATACAAGATTTAACAAATATTCTACATTTATAGGACGAGGGATATGTGAAAATGGAGGTCATAAATGGAGTGGGAAAGTTTGGGACAATTAAGAAGGATATGGGATAAAGAACCTTCGTCTAGGCCACATTCACACATGGAGTGGTCCCTAATCCGGAGTTTGGCCAAGTGTAAAGGAGTACAAGCATGTCCAAGGCGGAGTCAAGAGATGGTACTGATGATCCAGCGGCTGGCATATCTATGAAGAAAATACCAGGATTGCCTTGGTATGTCCGATTGGATAGAGGCATAATATTTACCTTTGATCAATTTTGATGAAGACCACAATGAATTCCAGGATTTCTCCAGGAATGTTTTGGAGAGTGAGGTTATGTATTGTGCACTGCCTATTAAATCTCTGATATCCATTTTAATTAAATACCATTAAGAGCAGTTTTGATCTACATGAAATACACAAGTATGTAACGTATTAAATTGGATAAAGAATAATACCGTATTTTATAAAATAGCTTAGAAAATAACACATATTTTTTTCTAATATGTAAAAGATAAAAATAGTAACAGTGGTTTATCTTTTAGAGATAAACATATATCGTTTCGGATTTTTTAATGATACTTTTAATATATATAATTCTGTATACATTAATTTCATCCAACTCGTAAGGTTTAGCCAGCGTTTGCAATTTAAGCGCACAAAAAAATATTTGTCACGACATCATATTACAAATCTTAGAATTTTCGCCATTTCTGTTCTACATAAATGTATGTATTATACATATAAACCTTCCTCTTGAATCACTCTATCTATTACTTGAATCTGTATTAAAACCCATTACATAGCTTAAAGCGAACAGGCAGCAGAAGTGATTGCACTGGAAGGCAATGTTTTTGCGTAGCGGCATGTTTTTGCTGGTTGGTAATTAGACATAGCTCAAGCCCCCCACCTATAGAGATCTGGATGTATAAAAAAAAACATCTTCTATACCCTATTCGGAATGAAGCACAGAAACTTCGATAGCGAAGTGAGTACTCACACCATTGCGCCAACGAAATTTAATATGTCAATTTTTACTGGGATTTAAGTAAATAAATAAAACATAAAAAAGTGCCACCTCTTTATGAAGATTATTTCCGGTGGTATGTTTACCTCTTTTATCTTATGCCACAATAAATCATAATTTATTTATTGAAGAACAGTACAGTGGTATTTAAAATATATAGGAACGAAGATCCTGCAGTAGTATAAACTATGTTGCAATAATCAACGTCCTACCTTGTAACACGTGTCACTAAAGTAATTTTATATTTATTTAGCTTACTGCGTGACCGCAATGTATCCGAGGGGCATGGGGGTTATGTCAATCGGTAGCCTGGCTCTTGAGAATTCAGTCGCTATGGAGCGTTTCTCGGGAACCGACCGCGCGTTGTGCGTGCAAGAATTTTACAAAAACGATTCGGCGACAAGAAAATTCTGCAGTATTCTAGGTTTTCACCACTTAAATGATACGCCAAGCATTCCTCTCATTCGACATTGGGTTAAAAAGTTTGAAGAGACTGGTACAACGCTGGATAAATCAAAATCCGGGCGACCTATGTTATCAAGATCGGTAGAAAACGTAGAGTGTGTTAATCTGTCAGATCGTAACGACCTGAAACTTTCAATTCAGAAACGCGCAAGTACTTAGATCACCATTACATCGCATTATGCACAAAGACCTAAAGCTGCAACTCTACAAAATTCAATTGATACAAGAATTAAAGCCCAATGATGACAGTCAGAGTCAGCTTAATTTCATAAATGTACCGAATATCACACTTTGTGGTACAACATTAAAAAAGGTTTAGCGCTTTAAGTATTTGGGTCACTGGGTCATTGAGGATATGAAGGACAACGCGGATATTGAAAGAGAACGGAGATCGCTGTCTGTTCGCTGTAACATGTTGATACGTAGATTCGCAAAGTGTACAAAGGCAGTTAAAGCTACGCTTTTTAACGCGTTCTGTCAGTCGTTTTATACATGCGGTCTGTGGATTAACTACACTCAGCGGGCATACAGCGACCT
>JACTOM010000939.1:1654961-1738706 GCA_015832385.1 Elymnias hypermnestra
GGTTTACGTGAGGCTCGTGTAGAGCCTTGAAAAACCGTCCATGCATTTCCTTCCCCTTCCATACGGCCTCCCTGTCAGAGGTGCTTAGCACCGCCGGTCTCTGCCAATTCTCGTTGGCCAAGGATAGGGGAGTGAGCCCTTTATCACATTCTATGACTTCCAGATGCATCGGGCTCTCCCTCTTCGTCTCAAAATACGTTCTGAGGCTGGATATCTCCCGGTTATGCATGGTCTTAGCACTAAGTAGGCCTCGACCACCACATTTCCGGGGTATATACAACCTCATAACGGAGGACTTCGGGTGATGCATGCGATGGAAAGTCATAGTCGTGCGGACTCGTCTGTCCAAGGCGTCAAGCTCGGTCTGAGTCCATCTGAGTATGCCAAAGGTATATAAGAGAACAGGCATGACCCAGCCGTTATACGCTCGGATTTTATTAGCTCCCGACAAATAACTCTTAAGAATTTTTGTCAGGCGCCCATAAAATACCTCACAAACTGACTGCTTCATGTCTGCTTCTTTCAACCCTATACATTGGGACATGCCCAGATACCGGTATGTTTCAGCCTCGGAGAGAGTCTTGAGCTGAGTCGGCTCGAGGTTGATCTCGGCCGAATGAGATACCTGTCCCCTCTCCACATGAAGGACCGCACACTTATCCACTCCCATCTCCATCCTGATGGAATTGCTAAAGTCAGTGGTGATCTTTAGCAATTCCTGCAGACGTGGAGCGTTGGGTGCCAGCAGCTTGAGGTCATCCATATAAAGAAGATGAGGTACTCTAGCCCCTCCCCTCCGAAACTGAAAGCCCGTCCCAGACCTCTCCAGCAGAAAGCTGAGGGGGTTTAGGGACAAGCAGAACCAAAGAGGACTCAGACAGTCGCCTTGGAAAATACCTCTCCGTATCCTGATTCGGTCATCGGCTTATTATTTCGGTTATTATTCGGTTATTCGGTTATTATTATTATAAATTAGGTGAGTAAGCGATTGTCAATGTTTACCAACATTTTGTTTTCGGATGAAGCTCATTTTCATCTATGTAAATAAGAAGAACAGTATGGGCTGCGATGGCCCTTACTTTTTTGAAGTCAAAGGGGGCGTGCAGTTATAATGAGTTCAAAGCATTACGTGGGTATGTTAGACATCTTCCTGGTATCTAAACTTCAAAACTTTCTTGGCTATAACCAAAGTACATAGTTCGAACAGGACGGAGCAACGTCACACACGTCCAACATGTCTCTGCCACGTGTTCGAGAAATTTTACTCAGGCAAATTGATCTCCCGGAGAGGTGACATAACTTGGCCTCCACGCAGACCAGATTTAACCCCTATGGACATTTTCCTATGAGGTTATCTTAAATACAAAGTTTACGCCAATAAACCAATTTCACTGGCGCATTTTAAAAAAAATATCCGTCCCGAAATGGCAGCCATCCCTGAGTCCACCTGCGTCGTCATAAGTAATTTTACTGTTCCATTAAATGAGTGCCGATAACGCGAGAATCTACAATTAGACGATATTATTTTTGAGAAATAAATCCCCAAAAATTGGCTTACTTTTTTATTAATTGATCCACTATACATAAAATCTCTTTTGAGACACGCTCGCTCTCCTACAGACTTGTGCAGATGTTGACCGGACATGGCTGTTTTGGTAGATACCTGCACCAGATTGACGGCTGCGAGGAGTTGATCGCCTGCCACGAGTGTGGCGCCCCCAAAGACTCGTGAGGCATAATGCCGACAGCGTTCCTCCGATATAGAATGCGTAGATTTGCGCATCTCCTGCCCCTGTTCCTCAATCATTGAAATGAGTCGTGCATCCGGGGTGCCAGGTCCACCCAAGGATATCGAGGGCTTTCTGCTGGGTTTTACTGGATATTCTGACTTGTAAGTGAGTCACACACTCCCGTTTAGGGGAGGGTTAAAGCATTTACCAGCGAAGATAAAAAAGAGCATATATTTAACGTCACAATTTTCTAGGTCATCGTATAAAACAAACGCGACAATATTGCGGTTTTAATATCAACATGTTACAAACATTGATAAATTTATAATAATCTCGATATATAGTTTAGTGGTAATGTAAATAATTGAAATAGTTTTATAGAAATAAATTTTCAAACAAGGATGCGGGTTATTAAATATGGTAACTTTTAACGAGTCAAAATTGTTTCTAGTACTTTATAATTCGTAAAGCTTATTTTCAATTGTGATGTTTTATTTTAAGTTTAATCTATCGTTCTATTTATTAACGTTTTATAGATCTCTGTTCTCTGATATAAATTAATGCCCGTGGCAATTTCTGGTTGACATGGTACCATAGTACTGCCCCAACTCGGGTAATACAAGCAACTCTTTCTTTTTAAGTCACAATGTGTATTATCTAATTCGCTTCTTGGTATCTGCCGTAACACATTATGCATAGAGATAAGACCAGACACCAGAATAAACAAAAAAATAAATCAGTTACAGAATGATCGTTACTTACGGTGCGTGTGTCGCATCGATGGTCGATAAGTTTATTTGTGATATTCTTTAACCGTGAGTGTGATATAAGTGATGTGAATAACAATAAAACCCTTGGGTAAGTATTAATTTTTAAGATAAGAGCCTATAAATACAAGACGGACTTTTTTCACTGTCTCAAAGTTTAGCGCAACATGACGCTACACAAGAGTCTTAATTTAATAAACAAAAGATAACATTGTATAGTTTAACTATTAGCAAATATAAAAATCATAAAATTTCGTAGTTTTCATGAACATTTAAGTCCCAAGAGCCACTTTAGTGTTAATTGCCCTCGGGGCAATCGACGCAAAAACGTCCGTGCGGGGGCGGGATCATCTACTGTTATTTCCTTTAACCAAGTGACTGTCACTAAAAAAGGATAAAAACGAAATTTATTCAAATTAATTTAAAATTGAATTGGATTGAGTCGTTTTGGATTGCATTAGATTGAATTTAATTGAATTAAATTAAAATAAATTTAAGCAATTTAGATTAGTTCACATCCAATTTAACATTAGTACCTTTATACTTTTTAAAACGAAAACTAATTGATTAATCATATAGTATGATTAAGCATACATATAGTATGAAATCTTTGCGCTTAAATTGAACTTTGTCCAGATGATTTGAGCCAAGAGTTCCACCTTCTCCCTGGTGTTCTTTTTCGATGCATTTTCCTCTGTTTTATAATTTAAAGCAAAAGGTACTTTTTATCTCGCCTTTTATGACCATGATACTGAAATTTGCGATATTTTATAGTTATTAAGGCCTCCTTTTTTTATTGATCACCAGCAATAATCTAGAATAGGATTACACATTGTTTTTATTATCGTATATATTGTTAGTTGTTCTTGCATTCCTTTCCTTGGGAATGTTAGGTTGTAGCAATGAATGGAATAAATTTTTATTACGTTTGTGAATGTGACATTGCTTCGACAGGTCGCGTGTGACGTTCGCATTCATATGGAAAGGTAATTTAATATTGCCTTCTTTTAACTGCGCTTTATTATTTAATGTATTACATTGCCTTTATCTTTAACATCAATTTATTCAAAATGAGACAGATTGAACTGTATATTAATATCAAATCAAATCAAATCAAATCAAATCAAAAATATCTTTTTTCAAGTAGGCATATTGCAGCACTTTTGAATCGTCAAATTATATTTTTTTTCCACACTCTGATTCTAATATACATCTGATGATGGTACTCAAGAACGGCTTAAAATCTAAAGTTACGAGGGTTCCTTCGCGCCCTGATCCGAGAAGAACCCACAACAAACTCAGTCGGGTATTTTTTTTTTCCCATCATCATTACAATAACAAATTAGTTTACTATATTTTAATTAAAATTAGAGCAATTTGTTCACTCCCAAGCGTTTCTATCGTCTAGGTAATCTTGCAACTTATAATACGATTTTTCTATCAACTTTCTTTTAACAAAGACTTTGAATTTATTAATTGACATCTTTAGAACGTCTTGTGGGAGTTTATTATAGAAACGTATACAGTTACCCTTAAATGAGTTGTTAATCTTATGCAGCCTACTAGAATTTATAACAAGTTTGTTTTGGTTTCGTAAGTTATATGATGTACATTCACTCTTTTTATTAAAAGAGTCAATGTTTTTATGTACATACAACAAGTTTTCTAATATATATACGCAGTGAACTGTCATTATGTTAACTGCCTTGAATTTGTTTCTTAGCGACTCTCTTGGACCCATATTGTAAATCGCACGAACGGCCCTTTTCTGCAGCACAAATATTGCATCTATATCAGCAGCATTACCCCAAAGTAGAATACCGTATGACATAATGCTGTGAAAATAGCTGAAATATACCAGTCTGGCAGTATCAACATCTGTCAGACGACGAATTCTTTTAACTGCGTAAGCCGCAGAGCTGAGCCTGTTCGATAGACCACTTATATGGGGCCCCCACTGTAATCTGTTATCTAACGTAATGCCTAAGAAAACGGTACTGTCTACAAGGTCTAGTTCCTCATTATTAAGTTTAACAATGGTTTGCATTTGTTTAACATTAGGCAGACTAAATTTAATACATTTTGTTTTATTTGCGTTGAGCAATAAATTATTAGCTTCAAACCATTGTACCACTTTATTGAGAGAGCTGTTTACGTCGTCATAATTTGTTTGTCGCCTATTAATCTTAAACAACAGCGAAGTATCATCAGCAAACAGAACAATCTCATGATCACCCTTAACAAACATCCTATTATCTATTATCCATTATTATCCTTAGATTTCATAAAACAAATCCCTCCGCTGCGTTTGTAAACATGTCTATCTATTCTTGAAAATCTCAAATAATACTGAGTAGATTTTTATGGACTTTATATCAATAAAAAGAGTGGTTCCTGAGGAAGCTTTATGTGTATATTTTGTATTAGTTACATGTAAATTGCTTGAAATATAATGATAATTGTTCGAAGAATCGGAGAATTTAAGCTCCCTAAGAGATTTCATTAAACGCTGTCTTATCCCTTAGAGATACAATAAAACAAGGTATAATAGATTTATCCTCCTTTATTAATCTTTAAAATAATCCACGGAAAAACGACCATTTACTGCGAAAGCTCCAAAAATAATCCGCAGATTGACTTGAAATTATGCATACATCATCATTTAGCGACGTAGCCTCTTATTGAGAACGTAGTTTCCCATATTCCCACGTAAAAACCACCATTTACTGCAAGATCTCCAAAAATAATCCACAGATTGACTTGAAATTCAGCGATATTTTTTCCTCTAGCGATGTAGTCTCTTATTAAGAACGTATTATCCCATATTCCCACGTAAAAACGACCATTTACTACGAAATCTCCAAAAATAATCCCCAGATTGACTTGAAATTCAGCATATATTATCCTCTAGTGATGTAGTCACTTATTAAGAACGTATTTTCCCATATTCAGACGGGATCCGAATACAAGCAAACCTTACTGAGAGATCTCTTTTAGCATTTGAGATTCGTCATGTTCAAAACTAAAAATCAAGAACTACGCGGGTAACACCGTGGAGAAAAGCTAGTTATACATAAAACGACCAGGGGCTTTAAGTAAAATTTGAGATCAAATGATTTAATCCAAACACTGCTCCTCAAATCAAGGATAGTCATAAACAGACCCTTATTAATTATTACAAACATGTTATTTGGCACAACTTGTTAATTGAAGAAAATATCTGTTCTCGAGTGCGGTTAACTAGAATCGAGTACGGTCAGGGAGATGAGAATTAAGTTTAAACTTCTAGTTTAAATCTCGGAACAGCTGTATACTGTTTCTAAAGGCAATGAATTATATCTTGAAAATTTGGTAAAGCAAGTTAAATTACTTCTGGCACTTTGAAGACTTAATAAAAGTAAGGTTAAGTAAGTAGCAGCCCATTAACGTTCCACTGCTGGGTACAGGCCTCTTCATTCATAGGAGGTACGGTTTTTAGAGAGTGAGACCCACCACCCTGCTCCAATGCAGGTTGACATATTACACAAGGGCACTCTTCATTTCTAAACACTCATAGTCCGATGTGTTGGCAATCCGATACCATCGGAGAGAGAACAGGCGCAAGACCGACAAGTTAACGTGCTCTCCAAGGCACGGGTTTGAACACACAGACAACTACACAACCCAGAACTCAATCTTGAATAACAATACTTGAAAACAAGTGCCTCATTGGTATAGTGGTTAGCATGTTCGCCTGCGGACATGAGATCCAGGGTCGGTTCAATTCGATTAAGATTTTCTCAATATTTGCCTGAAGTTGGGAAGTTGGCGGTATGGCCCACCCCCTTGCTTCGAACCAGGCTCTGGTCCAAAAATGGAAGGCCATCGTGGCGGGAATCCGACCTAATCTGGAATAAAGGCTTTCCAGAGTGCACTAAAGTTCCTGCATCGAATTAGTTGGGAGGAGTCACCCGCTTGCGAACAGTGTGGTGCAGCTATCGGCGGTGATCTCTCGCTTGGGAGCATTATAGGTGCGATGCTCTCCAAGTTCAATTGGAGTCATCTGAGGTATCAGGGGTGAATGCGAAAGTTGAACATCTGGTGCCTCACCTTTGGATGAAGAAGGTTTCGCTGGGTTTCAGTGGGTATTGCGAGGTCACCTCCCTCGCCGAGTTCCAAACTCCTGACCTATAGTCAGGGTTTGTGGCTAAATGCATTTCCCAGCTAAACAAGACCTCATCACCTCATCTCTCTTCGGTCGTGTCGGATTACCGTCACATCGGATTGTGAGAGTGAAGGAAGAGAGTGCACTCGTGTACTATGCCTGGCCTCCTGTAAGTGAGGAGGCCTGTGCCCAGCAGTGGGACTTTAATGGGCTGCTACTTCCATTTTTTTTAAATAAATGTTGTGAGTTATCCTCAAAAATATTCCTGTCATACTTTTTTTTGTAATATATGAAAGAGGCTTAATTTTTGAGTAGTATTTTGAATAATTTAGAGTAATTGTTTTACGAATAAGACATAACTTTAATGCACTATTTGTAGGGTTCCACAATAAAGAGCTTATTGTTCTTTCTTAGTCTGTAGACTATTTGTGTAGTATGTATCTGTAACAATACTTCATAATATCAGCTTTTAATTGTACAAATTACCCCCCACTACGTTATCTGGCTTGCGATATACAGTTCATATAAGTTAACAATAAATTAAAATCGCTTAAACTTTTTTAGTTGCCTTATTTTTATAGGAAAAAAAAGTGATAATTTTATAAGAAATGTAGAATATATGCCTCGATGTTTACTATATCTTAAAGGATTTAATACAAATATTCCTAAAGGAGTAACTCAAGGACTTAGGTCGTCTAAGAGGATTATATTAAAAGCTTAAGTTTTTCTCGCGTAGAAAAATATGAAAAATTCCCTTGGGCTATGTTCCTTTTAATCTTCTACTAATACAACGTAGATTTCGCTATAAAGTCCAATTAAGTCTAGATTATTTTCTTTATAGAAATAACACGGAAAATCCTTACCTTTCAACTGACACTACAGTTTATACCTAGAATGATTAATTTTAACGTCCTGGTTAGCAGAGTTCCTGGATTTGATGCTAGGTAAGCCTGAATGTGGCTAAGCCGTTCGTAGTGAACATCTACGTCGCGAAAGGAATAAGTTAATCGGGCGAAAAATTTCGGGGATTATGTTTGCTTGAATGCGCTAATCTCAGAAACTACCGGTCCAATATAAAAAAATATTTTAGTGGTAGATAGCCCATTCACCGAAAAAGGCTATATGCTATATATCATCATGCTAAGATCAAAAGGACCGGTGCAACAATGAAGAATATTTTAAAATCGGGTTTTTTTTCTTGTGAGCGCTTCTGTTGATTGCGCTGCGTAAACGGTTAAAGTCTCGCTAAAACTATATATGACAGAATTGTTCTCCTTTAAATGCCCTAAAAAAAAGTGCTTCACACCCTATATCTATCTTTTAACGATAGCTCGCTATAACCTCTGATATGATTATTAAATTTGTTCAGTGCGTCTCATCTAGTATCTACATATATCTGTCCTGCATTTTTATCACTCCTAAAATATTAGGTACTAGCGTTCTTAGACATAAATAGGTACAGATATTTAAGTTATAAGCATGATAATTAAAACGACCACCAATTGACAAATATTATGAAAAAGTGCGATTCTTAATGCTAAAACTAAGTAGCTCTGAAAAGACTTTTTAAGCGAAGCATAAAAATGTGTTAAAAAAACTCGACATGTTCAATGTCGCTTTCGTCCACTGCGTAAGGAGCCGACCGGCTACCTAGTTTATAATGATGGTTTTAATTTCATGATATCTTTTGAATGGAATATCCGATTTCAATAATTCAAAAAGTAATCATCAGGTATTGAGACAGTCTTGAATATGAAATTATTTATTTGGATAAAAATTTATAAATGGTATGGATAACACGGCCTGATTTTAATCGGCATTTCTATCAATTTGTTAAATGTAAAAAAGTAGTTATAGTGACGTAACTACAATAGTTAGAAATATGGTCTTGTGAAGTTTTTTGTAGATATTGATATATTCTATAATATTGTCAAACATTTTTTGTTCTATCATTAATACTTTTCACAGCGTACGTGATGAAAGACATTTTATGGCTAATATTTTTACACCTTCCGTTGGTTTTAATAGGAATTTCTAAAGATTTCTATAGTAATCTAGTACTAAATGTAGCCTATGTTACTCAATGATAATGTAGCTTTCTAATGAAAAAAGAATTATTAAAATCGGTATAGTACTTTTTGAGTTTATTCGTTACATACAAAAATACAAATCTTTCCTCTTTTTAATATTACTGTAGATATATTTGTTATTATAATTGACCAAAAATGATTTGAATAAAACTGTTTTGACACTTAAGTGCCACTCAAATCCATTTAACCGTGAAGTACTGATTGCCTCAAAGACATTTGAAATTATTAATATCAACAAACTTTTACATTTATAGCATTTGTTGGTTATATCTCGGATAAAATTGCTTGGGATTCCCTTCAGAAGTTTAATCAAGATTAATCTATTAAGGAATGTGGAATATTATGGAGATATTTCATCTCGAATAGGGAAAGGGTAACGTGAACGGGTTTTAGTGACACTTCTATTACAAACAGCTGTTCCCCATTGTATTCCACGTAGGTCCCGATTGGAGATTCATCGTCAGTGTACGTCTACATCGCGAATAAAGTTCCTTTCGGGTCCCTAAAGCTTCTGTAGCAATGAATGTAATCCTTCTCTTCATGTGACTCCTGACTTATAGGAGAGAGTTTTTAAAGCCATTTACTCCGGAGATAAACAGGATAACTTAATGTTTTCCTTCACCGTAAAATAATAATAGAAGTTTCTATTTTGTGAGGAGGGACTTATTGGTGTTTGCCCTGGATTTGAACTCACGACTTCTTGAAATGAGAATCTAATCGTCTCTACAGAAGGTAGTCAAAGCTCTTTTGTAAGTAGCAAGACCAGTTTTGACATAAATACAGGATTCATCAATTTCACTTTACCTCCAAGTCAAATAATAACCAATATAATAAGGTTACATAAAAAAGAGTATGAAATTTCACACATTTATATTTTACTAGCTGAAACCGCGACTTTATTTGCGTGGATTGTTTTTTTGTAAGCATTTTCATTAATTTAGCCAAATTGTTTTACAAATAACAAACATTTTAAAAATTACTTTTGATAGATTCCATTATGTTAAGGAAAAACCAAAAAAAAATTTAAATCAAAATCAAATTTAAGTCAAAATTCACTGACCTCTACTCTTCAAAAGGAATATTCCTACCAAATTTAAAGTCTCTAGGCCTTATAATATAATATTATTTTATAATAGTAGCTCGATAGACAAATTCAAGCAGCCAAAATCCTTCATCAACAGCTCGCCTTGATGTACGGCCTTCTTGATGAGACACTGCCGTATTACAGGTGCCAGTCAGTGCCGGTACTCGAACACGACGGTGTCCGACTCTACTGGGATCGGTCCATTATCAACGACAGGACCATACTGGCCAACAAGCCTGATATCGTGATAATGTACCGGGCACAGTCTCGGGTGTTTTTAATGGATAACACGATCCTGTATGACGAGAATCACTGAAACTATCCTAATCTTAATATCTGCGAATGGTCTAATCCCAGTCAGTCTCGCTCAGCATCTGAGACAACGGGGGTTCCGTGACAGTAAGCATGCAAAAGGCGGTGTTGCTCAACTCGGCTAGGATAGTCCGACGGTTTCTCAGCCTGTAGCCCTGACCCCAGGCCGTCTGGTCTCCCTGCCGGGGTGTATCCTCCGCCCGTCATATTTATTTATGTATGTTTGTGTATTATTTTATATCTCTATATATTTAATCATTATAAATCTATCTATATGTAATATAAATCTATATATATAAAAGCAACTTTTTTTCTTTGCTATCGATAAACTTGGAAACTACTAGACCGATCGGCATGAGACCATTCGATGCGGAATCAATTGTAGAAGGTTTAGGCTATTCAGTTTTTGAATTCCATCAACCCTTTACCATTTTTTTTTAATTTATGTGGACAGTATTTTTTTTCTGGTACGAAAACTCGAGCGCACAAAGACCGGCAAAATGTTTAACGTCACTTCACTGCTTATAAAGGCGTTTCCACACACCCTCCCACGCATTCCCACACATCTACCCACGCATTCATCCACACACTCCCACGCATACATCCACGCATCCACAAGGTTGTGAAATGAATTATTAGACCGTTGTCTATAGCAACGGTTTTGTTAATTCATTTCTAGGTTATGTAAATATGGCATTCATTTATGGTACTATATTTTATGTAAAAATTATTCGTCTTTCATAGGTAATGTAAAGATGTCATTTATTTACGCTATCTTTTGTTTCAAAACAAAAAAGATTCTGTGTGTCATCTTATCGATTGTGTTTTGTTTAGTATTTGTAAAACTGAAAACTGAGGTGCTGGAGTGGCGACCCTGCGCCGGATTGCGCAGAGAAGGCAGACCCCACACAGGGTGGACAGATGATATAAACAGGGTTGCCGGTAGCCACTGTAGCCAGGCGGCGCAAGATCGGGCCTTGTGGAGGTCATTTCGTGAGACCTATGACCAGCAGTGGACGTCCAACGATTGAAGCGATGACGACGACTGTTGTCAAAGCAAGAGTCAATTTGCACTTTCTTACCGCTGCGCAAAGTTCCAAATCAATTAAATTGTCACAAAATGTAAGAGCTATAGATCATTAGTACTGCTGACAGAACGAAGTCTGTCGGGTCTGCTAGTATTATATATATTTGCGTAAACGGGCGTGAGTGTAAAAGTAGAATAATAATAAATTTCTTTATTTTAGCAGCAACGGCCCAATGGAGTTAGTACACACAATACTTAAAACTATGTTANCAAAACAAAAAAGATTCTGTGTGTCATTTTATCGATTGTGTTTTGTTTAGTATTTGTAAAGCTGAAAACTGAGGTGCTGGAGTGGCGATCCCGCACCGGACGGCGCAGAGTAGGCAGACCCCCCACAAGGTGGACCGATGATATAAAGAAAGTCGCCGGTAGCCGCTGTAGGCAGGCGGCGCAAGATCTGGCCTTGTGGAGGTCATTTCGTGAGACCTATGACCAGCAGTGGACGTCCATCGATTGAAGCGATGACGACGACTGTTGTCAAAGCAAGAGTCAATTCGCACTTTCTTACCGCTGCGCAAAGTTCCAAATCAATTAAATTGTCACAAAATGTAAGAGCTATAGATCATTAGTACTGCTGATAGAACGAAGGCTGTCGGGTCTGCTAATATTATATATATTTGCGTAAACGGGCGTGAGTGTAAAAGTAGAATAATAATAAATTTCTTTATTTTAGCAGCAACGGCCCAATGGAGTTAGTACACACAATACTTATAACTATGTTAGTAAATCTGAAGACAAATAATAATACATTGATAATACTAAACTAAAAATCTAAAAACAACTATGACATGGTCACCTACAAACTTCCCGCTTTCTCGATAGGCCCAAACTGCATCCTGAGAAACTGGTGGTAAAATGGAGAGTCCACCATTTCAGCTAACATTCTCTAAATGCAGTTTGTGCTGGAGCGCAACCTCGACATCAGGAACGTCAATCTTTTCCTTCTGCAAACATAGTTGATGCCGTGCAAAATTTTGGCAGGTTGGACAGCATTCTGAACGCGTTATTGTCTTATGGTTCCAGAGATATTGTGATGCGTCAATAGATACCTAGATATCTCTTATGTCCTACGTACTCATTTTTATATAAATAGATTATTGCAGCAATTTTCTTTGAGCTAATCAAAGGTGAACCGGTAGTAGCTGGGGCTATAAAATTATATACAAAGGAAACTTAAAACTAATCAATTCGTGTTACACAATTGTTTGAAGCGATTTCTTAAAGACAACCGTAAGATAAGAGACAAAGTAAAGAGAGTTTAGGTAGGTGGTGATAAGAGAGATATGCAATATTATATATATGTCAGAGTACAATAGTCTGTGGATCGCTGGTACGTGTGCAATAGTCTATGGAACGCTGGCGTCATCTTTCCATCGGTTTTTTTTCCTCCCACTCGCAATACCCACTAAAACCCAGCGGAGCCCTCTTCAGCCGTAAGTGAGGCACCAGGTGGTCAACTTTCGCATTCGTCCCTGGTACCCCCGATGAGTCCAACTGAGGATTCAAGGAGGTGGAAGGAGGCGCGCAAACACGCGCCGCCTAGTACCCTGCCTCCTTCGGCGGTGAGCGGGAGCATCAGCTATGGTGCTGCAACACTGCTGCTTAAAAATGTTTATAAACATTTTCGAATGTTAGAAATTGTTAGATGTTTTAAGTGCCCCTACACTGATAGAAATGTTTACAAACTACTCTCATTTAATAACATTTTTTTGAACAAGAGTATCACTGTGATCAAAAGTTTGTTAGAAAATGTTTACTAACGTTTGTAAACATTTTTAAACACCAGTATGGCAGCGCCATTACGCAAAACAGTAGTAACCAAAATTATTCGGTATTAAATTTGTGTCAATTTTGGTCCTTATCAATTTAGGTTAATTCGACTGGCATCAGGTAATCAATTTATCCAGTAATTGGACGCCATTTTATGGCAATACACCTTGAATGTGCTACCCTCAATTGTATGTTTGGCAAATAATTATACAACTGTCAAAAATACAGATATTTACGTGTGACACGATAACCAGTGGGAGAGTAGAAAAAAAGGGTTTCTTCTTTTTCTTTAGTAATTGGCTTTCAGGTGTNCCCCCCCCCCCCGACTCTGCTACCACCACTTCGCACGTGCCATTTAATTAGTTATATATTTTGCCATAAATCGCACCCTTACTGTAAGCCGTTGAGGAGATCCATTGATCTTCATATTTAACTACGATAATTACTTGACCATACCGATGTTACGGTAGGTGACTCAAATATCCGGATAGCCTATAAAAGATTCTGCCGAGTATCGTTAATTTGTTTTTAAGAATTGAAAAGTTCTGTCACTTTGTCATGGAATCCATCATCAGAACCTAAGCAAACTATCATAAAACAACCCTTAAAGTATATACTTTCTAATAAAAAAAGAATGGTCGAAATCGGTTGGCGTGATCTTAAGTTATTCGTTCATTTGTCGCGCACATATGCAAATTTAAGACTTATCCGGTTTTCTCATGGATGCCATTATCAGAACTGGATTTTAAAAAAATGCGACCCTATGACGAGCACTACCTTTAATTTAAAGAAACCATCAAGATCGGAGCACCCAGTCGGAAGATATGAGGTAACATACATAAAAAAAATACAGACGAATTGATAACCTCCTCCTTTTTTGAAATCGGTTAAAAACAAAGTAAAAAGCTTTATTTATCGACTATAGTTTAAATTGACGTGATTGCATTGTGCATCTATTTAAATTATAACCGATCCACTATAAACAAAGGTCTAAAGAAGTCTCACTTCAAAAGTAAGCTTTTAATGCGTTTTAAATAACGTAATTTGTAATTATCAGTTGTCATAGAAAAGCTTTCGTGAAAGCTTCGTTTCTGATCAGTTTCAGGCATCAGTCGCCGTCGCGCTGTTACCTCGTACGCACGTATTACGTGCTTGTGTTTATGGGATTATAAACTGTCTATACACGTGGTCTGATTGTCAGTCTGTCTATCCAATATATATAAAAGTACCTATATATATACAGTGTATTTATGTATAAGAGTTACTCGTATGTGTAACTGTTGTGATTTGTTAGTGTTAGTTATGTGTTGATGGGTTCGTTTATGGTATTTGTGCGGGGAAACCCGGGAGACATATGTATGTGGGTGGCTGTCCTGGTTGCCATGACAACCATCGGTATGGGACGTGGTTTTGTGGAGACAGAGGAGTTTATCAGCGACCTAGATATGCCTAGTATGTATATTTAAAATTTGTACTGTGTAAACTAGTCACGAAGATGTGCAGCGTTTTTTATGCCAATTATTTTGAAGGTTCGCAGTTTTAATATTTACAAATAACATGTGGCATTTTAATATGTCACTCGTCGTTTAATAATTTAATACACTATTTTTCATATATTCTATAGAGATTTCAATAAATTATTTGTATTAATTTTCGACGCTTTTAATATTTAAATGACAATTAAATTCCTAATATATCTTCCTTTATATTCCTAATATATTGCATGCTTTTATGAATAGCCAGAGAGTTCTCAAAGGGCCNTTTACATTTGTATAAATATAAACAAGACTTAAATATGTTTTCGGGAACAGGAAGTTTCAAGCGCTTAGGTAATATGAAAATGAATCATAGATTTTCTTGTAGCATTTATGAAATAATTTCTTAATCACTTTACTTTTAAATTTACCTAGGAAAGGAATATTCGTGTTCGGGAACGGGAAATACGAAGCATGTTAGAAAAATAAAACAGACCTATATATGAGTCTAGTAATTAAAAAGTAATAGTATTTATGTAAATACTATAACCAAACCCAGCTACATTTAACTAGTAATGAGGTTAGTATTACTGAAACGCTTGGAATTTCCCTATCCCAAGAAAAAACTGATTAAAGTAGAAGCTATGTCTTTAGCAACAACAGTTATGTATTAGTGAAAGTTTTGTCATGCTTTGTCTAGTAGATTTGGATCCGTTGAAAGCTCTAGTGCATATAATGTTATATGCAAGTGAAAGCTCCATAAAAATCGGTCCAGATGTTTCAGAGATTATCCCGCTTAAACATACAGATAGACAAGAAATTTTATAAAGGTTATAAAGTATATATTACCTAAAAATTATGTCTGAATTATATTTTAACGAGATTTCATACCTGACGTTAAATGCCAATCATCGATCATTTTCTGTAACCATGGATCTATTAATCGCTATAATTCAATAACGACACATCTCAAACATGTAATTTTAACAGGAGAATAGTTTTAATGTGTTTAATCAATGGTATTAGGGTAGTTTTAGAGCCTTGTAGTCTTGATTTAGATCAGCAGCCCTACAAACATTGTCTTATTTCGTGATTTGTCTATCTTGTATTAAAGCATTCATAGAAAGGCTATTAGTGATAAATTACAATGCCATCAATTATCTCTACAAGACCCAGATAGAAGGATCGTATTCTATATAAATATAAATTTTAACAAAAAAAGAACCGCCTTCAAAACAGACTTACAAATATATTAATATTCTCTAAAAAGTAAGAAATAATTGCGTATTCTTTTGAAGTGTTCTTCGTATTCTTATATTTGGAGTCGGTGTCAGCCAAGGAAGATGTTCCCCGGGTGTCCACTTGGCAGCTCCCGCCTATATGTAGGTACCTTGGTATATCCTTTCTAATAAAAAAAGAGTCATTGAAACCGGTTGGCGTGATCTTGAGTTATTCGTCCATTTGTCGCGCACGTGCTTACGCAAATTTAAGACTTATCCGATTTACTCATGGATGCCATCATCAGAACTGGTTTAAAAAAAATGGGACCCTATGACGAGCACCACCTTTCATTTAAAAAAATATCATCAAGATCGGCCCACCCAGGCGGGAGATATGAGGTAACAAACATAAAAAAATATATACAGACGAATTGATAACCTCCTCCTTTTTTTGAAGTCGGTTAATAATAGGGATGATCATGTATAGAAAAATATAGATTTCTTTTCGATATAATATATCGCTGTGTTATATAACAAATATATCGATATTTTAAAAATGTCCTAAACAAATATTAAATAGGGATCAGGTTAGTTATGAGTAAAACATTTAAGAAGAAATAAATCAACTTTATTTATGAATCATATGAAAAAGAATCCAAGGCCACCCAAAAGCCATGTTTAGCATCTTTTTCAAATCAAAATATCTTTATTCAAGTAGGCCTATTACAGCACTTTTGAATCGTCAAATATGATTTTTTTCCACACAATAATTCTACTGTACGTCTGATGATGGTATTAAAGAACGACTTAAAATCTAAAGAGGGTTCCTTCGTGTCCTGATCTGAAAAGAGCCCACAAGAAACTCAGTCAGGTATTTCGTCTTTTATTGTTAATATCATCATTACCATATTAAATTGGTTTAATATATTTCAATTCAAATTAGAGTAATTCGTTACTCCCACGCGTTTCTATCGTAATCTTATAATATGATTTTTCTATCAACTTCCTTTTGACAAAGACTTTGAATTTATTAAGTGAAGAACGTCTTGTGGGAGTTTATTAAAGAAAGGTGTACAGTAAGATTTGTAAATCCCAGTACTTTTACTCTAAACCTTGCAAAATTTGTTTCTCTGCTGTGTAAGAACCTGGTTTTTAGGAATAGTCGTTCAAATGGAACTGAGATAGCCACCACATTGCAGACTTAAAGGAATAAGTGTGTGTGTGTACTTATGTACACGCATTAGAAGTTACACTTCTTTGGCGTAACAAGATAAAAATATTTTCAAAAAACTAAAATGTTGACTATAGCTAACTTCAGGGTGTCGGTTTTTTGTGACGGCGTGTGCGCGCATCGTTAAAAATTACTCTCATCGTTTTTGCCTCACGCAGGAAAAGAAGTATAACTTCAAAAATGGAATGTGACACGACATTTGTTATATCAATAATATCGGATTAAAGCGATTATTTGCATACATGTATCGATATTTTTGAAATATTGATTTATATCGCCCAATACCACTATAGCTGTGAAGCCTCCCTAGTCAAAGCTAAGTAGCAAGTTTCAATCACTGACTTACTGTAACCAAACTCTACTATAGGAGATATAGAGTAATTTTAATAAATCAAAATGGTAAATATTATGAATAAAGCTTTGAAAGGGAAAGGAATGAAAGTGAATGTAAACGAAATGATGAATGGCAATATTTTGATAAATGGGGAAAAAGTGGAAGAGGTGAAAGAATTTGTATACTTGGGATCTAGATTTCCAAAAGATGGAACATGTGAAAGTGATGGAAAATGGTACCCTGCGCGCCTTTATGAATAGCCAGATGGTGTCTCAAAGGGCTAGACTGGCTGTGCATGCTGGAGTGTTGGTGCGAACACTTTTCTATGGTACTGAAAGTAGGGTATGGCAGAAGAATCACAAAAGTAAAATAAATGCGGTAGAGATGAGAGCGTTGAGAAGCATGAGTGGTTTAAAACTGAGTGACAGAGTAAGAAATAGTGTTATAAGAGAACGTTGTGGGATAAAAGAAGACGTAGTGACTAAAATTGAGAAAGGTATGCTTAGATGATTTGGGAATGTAGAGAGAATCAATGAAAGGAGACTGACAAAAAGCATGTACGAGTCGATACGAGTCAAGAGTGAATGAGAAAGTGGGAAGGGAAAGACGAAAGCGAACGTTCATAGACCAAATCGAGAACATTTTGAATAAGGGTCAGGTCAAGAGTACTCTAAACCGACGAACTTTTATGAAAAGCTTAATGAGAATGAAAGAAGCGAAGGAGATATGCAAGGACCGTGGCAAGTGGAAGGATGTTGTCTCTGCCTCCCCCTATGGGAATGAGGCGTGATGCTATGTGTATATGTGTTAATAAATCAACGGGTAGTATCAAGGCTTTGCTAGTGGAGATACTGGATTCCATCTTTGACTGTATTATCAGCTTTAGAGAGATTATATCTATATAATAACACGTCGAAGAAAAAGTAAATGTCTTTCTTTTCGTGATGTGTATTTGAGAACATCTTAATTTACTGTTGGCAGGTTAATATTTCACGGTAATCTCACCTAATGGTAAGTCATAATACAGTCTTTAATTGAAGTGTTTTAATCTGGTCTGAGCTAATTTACCTCTTATAGTTTCTATAGCATCGCTTCGTTGGTAGGGAGGCAATTAGCCACGACCGAAGACTTCAGTCTAGTCCCAAGAGAAGCAATCTACGAAAAGAATATTAAATTTGCGAAAAAGGGAAAATATATTTTTGAAATTCTCTTTCTTTTATTTATACTTGTGTCATCATGTTGTGTATCAAAAAATATACGGAATATGTAATCTGTGTTTATTTATAGTAATTTTAAAAACATCTAAGAAAAAGCTTTTATATAAATAAAAATGTTATTTTGAAACTGTTTTCTGTTTCATAAAAGCCATTGTATGGTACGTTTCTTTTCAAAGAATTATCATTTTACCTCTGGGGAATTCGTCGATGCTTTAGTGAATCTTGCTTATGCTTTTATATACTATTTTTATATGTGAACTGTATTGTTACAATATTATTTTAATCTCGTCTTATACACAATTATTTTGTTGATATATTGACATCAATATTTAATTAAAAGCTAATTAAAAAGTATTAAAACCGCCATCGGAGGCAAACGTATGAGTACTTTAAAGATTAGCAGCGTTAGTTCTTTGGATAACGATATTTTTACGTTTTCCAAAGTAACATCGGATCTTAGGGTCATGGGTGACACCAGCCATGATCTGATAATTCTTGGCGAAATTTCCAGCCTTAGGACACCACAATACTACGTCTCTGCACCAAAAGGCACACAATATTTGTCCTTCTTATGATCGATTTCAGCAACATTTTCGTTCTTTTTACGCTGAAAAATGACTTTACTCACCCTGAAAATGTAATCAAGAGTGTAAGCAGAGTTGGCAATAAGTCCAAATACCCATTAAAACCCAACGATACCCTCACCATCCAATAGTAGAGCCCCAGAGGATTCTTCTGCTGGTAAACTTAGGAAGGAGGCAGGAGAAGAATAAATCTACGCTTCCTACCTCCCTATTTTCTGCTCCGAAGAAGAGGTCCTTCATGTACCTCCTTCAGCAAAATAACAGTTTTGCTGAAGGAAATAACTGCCCTTCTTTCCATTTCGCTAATGTGTTGGTGTTCAGTCGTTGGAAAAGTCCTCTCTTTTGGGCAATTATCTGGTTAACTACAGTATAACGTCCAGCCATTACCACTTGCAACTACTAGGTGCTCTTTTTCTGTACATCCTGCCCTCTAGGATTAATCTTGGGTGCTCAAATAGGCATCTCCTTTGAAGATGTCCGAAAAAAGTAGTCTAACTCCGCACTTTACGGCTTCAATATACATCTATGCTGACTCATGTTACTTTGTAGATGTATTGTATTGTTTTCGAGGAACTTCGGGAACTTTTTTCTAGACTATTAGTAAGTTAATTCTTATAAAATCAGCTATCTACCAGTGAAAGTTACGTCGAAATCTATCCAGCAATATCAGTGAACAGCCATAAGAAGCTGTTTCTAATTTGTCAGAGTCTGGACTGGTTGTATGGTAATGGTGGCAGTTACCCTACCAGCAAAGACGTCCCGCAAAACAAGGATATATGTGTTCTGGTACGATGATGTGTAGAAAAAACCATCAGGTGTAATCACCGTCAAGCGCTAACCTGTCAGCTACAAAGAGGTACTAAAGTATTATTTAAAATTTGAATTTCTTTCTAAAAATGTATTGAACAGACTCCATTATGCTTTGGTATTCAATTAATGGGCTAACATTCCTTGTCCCTGTCTATTACGTCAGGTGCGGTGATGAGAATCCGGCGGATACATAGTGACAGCTTCGAGAATTCCTTTGTAGGTGACGATAAATTTCATCTTGACAGAATTCTTATAAATTTATCCTTATATAAATATTATTATACCATTTTATATAGAGAAGTAGTGCACAATTATATTTCATTGAATTTATGGATAAAAATACATTAAAGGAATTTAAAAAAACTTTTGTTTAGTTTTACAGTATGTAGTCAAATTGAGAATTAATTAAAATTCTTTGTCAAGTACATTCAAGAAAGGATTATAGAGAAGTTTTGTATCATTAAAGAAAATATGTATGTCTATTTCAATTTACAGTATTTTGAGGTGTAAATTTTGTGATTTGAAAGTCGATGAAACGAAAAAGCGACAGTAAATAGAGATAGACATAAGTTTTAACGTGGGAGAAAATGAGACAGGAAGCATTATACAGTGTTTGTTATTAGTGATTTTGTTTGTGCTTCGTACTTCCACTTGTGTCCACTAAATCATAGTGATAGTTAACATTAAATCATAACTAAAACTTGAAAATAAATAAAGATAAAAAATTTTAAAGGTTTCACTTCTACCACGTGTGAATTGCAATGTAAATTTTGAAGTGAAACTTCTTTAGGCGCATGTGGGTAGAATTTTTACGAATGAAACGCATCATGAAGATGCGCAGCGTTTTTTATGCTAATACGTTTGATGGTTAGGTAGTTTTAATATTTGCAAATAACATGTGGCATTTTTGTGGCAATTTGCCACTCGTCATTTAGTAATCTAATATTTCATAAATTCTATTTTCTAAATTTGAAATAAGTAATTAAAAGACAAAATTTAGTTATTAATCTGTAATATCCACAAAAAAAACTTATTGTTATTTGAAGTATAGCTAGTTTTAAACCTTACAAAGTTTAATTAGTAATTTAGTAGGAGCTCCGAGGTACGTCAGGAATGACGTCATTCATCGTGACACCAAGACGCCCACCGCGGAGGTGTTCGTCCGGCAGTTGGCGAGGAGCATGTTCCGCCACGCGGACTACTCTCCGCATACACACCTCCATGGCATTGTCAGCCAGAATCATAGATCTGAAAGCACTGGGCGCCCACTACCTCGTGAGCTGTAAGCTGGTGGAAACCAGCGCGTTAGAATGACGGGCAGACACAAATACCGGGCATCGACGATGCCTGAGAAAATAAGCCCGGGTGATGAGGCATTGCCTCGAGGCCCGTACCCCACAACTTGGTTGTGAAGAACCCCGGATGATGATAATTAGTAATTTCTAATATTGACAAAAAACACGTGGCAATTTTAATTACTATTCGTCATTTGAGATTGCAATAAATTATTTGTATTCATTTTCGATACTTAACATTTTAATGACAATTAAATTCATGAAATTCCTAACATATCTTCCTTTTTCCCTCCCTCTAAGTCTTGGAAATGTAAAGTTTTAGATATGTATAAATATAAACAAGACTAACTGCCTCATTGGTCTAGTGGTTAGCATGTTCGACTACAGACGTGAGGTCCTGGGTTCGAGTCCTGGGTCGGGCCAGTTCGAAATCGATATTGAGTTTTCTATTAAGATTTTCTCAATATTTGCCCGAAGTTGGGAAGTTGGCGGTGTGATCCACCCCCGTGCCTCGGAGAGCACGTTAAGCCGTCGGTCCTGCGCCTGATCTCTCTTCGGTCGTGTCGGATTGCCGTCACGTCGCAATATGAGAGTGAAGGAATAGAGAGTACACTTGTGTACTATACCTGCCAATCCGCAGTGGAGCAGCGTGGTGGGTCTATGCTCTAAAAACCCTCTCTCATATGAGCGAGGAGGCCTGTGCCCAGCAGTGGGACGTTAGTGGGCTACTACTTACTTACTTTTTTTAAACAAGACTAAATAATTACTTTGCCAAAGAAGTTTCACTTTTCACATGTATACTTTGTACGCACGCAAAAGTTATATTGTATTAGTAAAAAAATTCTTTTGTTTTATAGATAAATGTTCAAAACGAATGTGGCTAGTATGCTATATGTTTCTAGAAAATGGTAGCTACTGAATGACATGAAAAAGCCGGTCCTAAGGCGTTTTTTAAGACTGACCCAGTCTACGACTCAAAAGGAATAGTTTCAAATGAAACCATTAACAGAAAAGCACTGTAATTTAAGTTTTAATATCTATTCATATATAAATTCCCTGTGAGTATTTGACTTCGATGAACTCCAAAACTACTCAATTAACTTTGGAAGGTAAGTAGTAGGCCATTAACGTCTCACTGCTGGGCACAGGCCTTCTGATTCATAGGAAAGAGGGTTTTTAGAGCAGAGACCCACTATACAGCTCCACTGTGTGTTAGCAGGTATAGTACACAACACTTTTTTACAGACTGGTGCAGATTCTGACCGGGCATGATTGTCTCGAAAAGCTTCTGCACCAAATCTGCCGAGAGGAGTCACCTAACTGCCATGAGTGTGGTGCAGTTATTGGATGAGCACACCACACTGGGGCAGACTGAGCAGCCTGGGGATATCAGCGTCATCTCTTGACCGTGCTGATCAGCGAGGATCTCTTGCTCTTCAGTGAGAGGTGTTGGGCGGGAATGGCCTTTTTATGCCCGCGAACGAGAGCAGGAGAAATCATTAGATGTCCCCTTTCACCGCCGAAGGTGGGGGATATTAGGCGCATGTTTACGCACCTGCTCCCGCTTCCGTGAATCCTCTGTCGGACATATCAGAGAAACCAGGTAGGAATGCCCAAGCTGATCCTCTGGTAGCTCACTCACGGATGAAGAGGATTCCGCTGGCATTTAGTGGGTATTGCGAGCTGTCCTCCCTCGCAAAGTCCCATACTCCCGAGCTACGGGTCGGGGTTTGTGTGTAAATGTATTTCCCAGCGAAAAAAAGTGGTTACTCTAGTCCTATACTCACATACTGGAATGTGATAGTAATCTGACACCACTTGAGAGAGATCAGGCGCAGGAACGACGGCTTAACGTGCTCTCCAAGACTTGAGGGTAGACCACACCGACAACTACACACCACATGGCATATACTGATATTTCTTAACAGAAAATTCAATATAACGTTTTGAATTCGCCCGCCCAGGGACTCGAAGCCATGACCTCATGTCTGTAGCCAAATAAGCTAGCCTCTAGACCAATGAGGCAGTTCAATTTTCATGATTTTTATTTATTTTGCTGGAATTTTTAATTAGGACATAGTATAGTCTTCATTTTAGATTATAATAAATAGAAACAACAATGGAAATATACAGTTTGTAACTCGTATCTCTTCATCAGGAGGGGTGTCTATTTAAGTATATTAAAAAATTTTTAAAGAAATACTTTAAGCTTAGTTCGAATGTTCCATAACGATTTTTGAAGTGAAACTTCTTTGGTTGTGTAAGTGGGTAAAATTTTTACGTATGAAACGCGTCATAAAGTAGTGCAGCGTTTTCTATGCTAATACGTTTGATGGTTAGGTAGTTTTAATATTTGCAAATAACATGTGGCATTTTAATTTGCCACTCGTCATTTAGTCATCTAATATTTCATAGACTCTATTTTCTTAATTTGAAATAAGCAATTAAAAAATAACATTTAGTTATTAATCTCTATGTCCACAAAAAAACTTATTGTTATTTGAGATTTCAATAAATTATTTGTATTAATTTTCGACACTTTTAATATTTTAATGCCAATTAAATTCATTAGATTTGTAGAAAACGTTGATCCAGACTTAAAAATTTGAATATTAGTTTGCCAAAGAAGTGTCACTTCTGACATGTGTATTTGTATGCATGCACTTTAATTTTTAAAGCATTTTATTGGCTGGTAATCTGAAAGAAATGTTTTTATAATTTCGTTTTTCGTCTCGCATTTAACCGATAGCTGTTGTTTTAATATAGGTAATACAATGTTTAATCGTTTGTTTAAATCGAATGAAAAAAGTGATATAAATTGATACATTTTCCGTAACAAACTTTTGAAGAAAAAACACAATAACTCCAAAATTATTTTACTCACTCATTGGAGAGAGGATTTTTATTCCCATCACTGAACGTAGATATGTCAAATCAGGTAAAACCCTGTATATATACAAACAGATTTATATCGTTAAATAGAAGTTCTGAGACTTTCTAAATTATTTTTATACAAAATTTTGATATTTAAAATTCATTGAAACATGCATGAGTTACTAATGTACTATAATTAATTCATTAAAACTACGGAAACAACTCATATTCACATCATATTTGAATGTAACAATGTTGCGATGTGAAATACACATTTATTTTAATGTAAAATGTATTTGAGTGCAGTGGAAGTATAAATTATGATGTATTTATCGGGTTTATCGATTGAATGTGGTTGCACTTGGTGTTAAGTGATGATACAGTGTAATTTGGCAACGGAGTAATCTGATAAGAAGTAATCTTTTATGGGTTTTAGACAACATCGTACCAAATCGTTTACTCTACACTGATGATCAAATAATACTTGCATCATCTGCTAATGAGCTACAGGAGACGGTAAATATTATGAATGAAGCTTTGAAAAGGAAAAGAATGAAAGTTAATATGAACAAAACGCAACTTATGTTTATTGAAATATTTAAATTATGATGAATGGTAATATTTTAATAGATAGGAAACAAGTAGAAGAGGTGAACGAATTTGTACGGTTGGAGTCTAAATTTACAAAAGATGAAACACGTGAAAGTAATATTGAAAGGTGAGTGAATGCAGGGAATATGGTAAATGGTGCCCTGCACGCCTTTATGAATAGGTGTCTCAAAGGGCCAGACTGGTTATGCATGGAGTGTTGGTGCTAACACCTATGTATTGTATGACAAAAGAAGCATAAATGTAAAATAAATGCGGTAAATGAGAGCATTGAGAAGTATGAGTAGATTGACACTGAGTGACAAAGTAAGAAATGGTGTGTTAATAGAACGTTGTGGTATAAAAGAAGATGTAGGTGTCTAAAATCGAGAAAGGTATGCTTAGATGGTTTGAGCACGTAGAGAAAATGAATAAAAGGACACTGACAAAAAGAATTTATGAGTCAAGAGTGAATAGGAAACTTGGAAAGGGAATACCAAGGCAAACGTTCGTGGATCAAATCCAGGACATTTTAAATAAAGACCAGGTCAAGAGTGCTCTAAACCGACGAACTTGAATGAAAGAAGCGGAGGAGATATGAAGGGTTGTGGCACGTGGAAGGACGTGGTCTCTGGGAATGCCCCTATGGGAATGAGGCATGATGCTACCTACGTATGTGTCTCGTACCAAATCGCAAATTTTTATTAAGAGGTAAATTGCCTCTTTTAAAGAACTAATCTTTTGCTGTGCGAATACATTTATCAATAGGTCACAGTGAAATGCTAACTAAATTAAAATTTGTTTTACCCGAAATTAGACATAGGACTTTCTAGCAAGGCAAGTATTAATGCAAATTCCAGCAAGTATAAGAAACCTAATCAATTTTCACAGATATTGACGGTGCAATATTTCCTTTGTTGATCTTTCAATACTTCTTACAGTAAAACTTGTGTTTTATAGGATGTTTTTAAAGTTACGAACTTTATTAAATTACTTGAAATCTTATATGTTTTAATAATTTTAACTTAAGAAGAAAGCTATTTACTAACTGGTTGTACACCTTAGAGCTACGTCAGAGTTGAAAGTCCTAATTCATTGCAAAAACAAGACTTTGTCTTTGTCTACTACCTTAATTAATATATTAACAAAACTGTAGTTAGTCATCGACTACTGCTCATAATTGAGTTGATATAACCGAAGAAATCCGCTTGCGAGAGAGAAAATCAAATGAGCAGGGAATAGACATAAAGAAGGACAGAAAACATAGTAAGTAACTTCACTTTAACCATAAAAGAATCAAATTTAAAATCAAGTTCAGAATGTAAATCCTAAGATAGGTTCGGAGTCAGATTTAGAAACAAGTTCAGAATCAGATTTGGAATTAGACTATTAGAATAAATTAAAAGCATAAGTAAACTTGTTTTGCCAATTTGCACTGAATGCTATTCTCAAATTGGTATTTTGACAACAAGCCAACAAGGTTTGTAATTTATTTTATTTATTTAGTTTCAAATGCATAGTCTTTATTTAAATCAAGTATAATTTTAGTGAATTTGTTGTCTTAGAACGTGACAAATACTTGAAAATAACAACAAAGCACTATTTGTTTATGCCGTGAGAGGTGGAACACTCAAACTATCGCCGTGAATGTAAAGCTTGTTTACATTTCATTAGATGCAAAACTTCGTCGAGAATTTAACGTCAAGTGGTGGGTGTTTTTTGCTTATCTGTTAGTAGAGAAAATTTTCCTCTGTACAAGTCCTCTTCGTGTGTTTAAACTGTACTTCTAGATGAAAGTAAATTTTATCATATAAAGAGTATACTCGTAAGTCTTCCATTTGAAATTGAAACATATTTAGTTTATAATAGTCTATAATACATTTAAATTTAATTTAACTGTATTTTTACAATTTATTATTTATATGAATCCCACAATGAGTTAGATTAGAAGACAAGACTCAATATTTTTTTATTGTCTTGATCTATTTACCTGTAAAAACACCATTTATTCTAGTAATAAATATCTTGCTGAAAATTCTATTAAAATAAATGAAATAGATCAAATATTTTGTTATATTCCCTATTAATAGGTACTCCATTTGACACTACATTAGCTGTTCTTAATGAAAGTTTATTAGTTTCAAAAATTGTAAAGTTTGATTTACTAGAATCAACATTTTTACAATCACCAGAGTGTTGTTTTCCGTCTAATGTGAGCTACGTAAAATCAATAATTAAATTAATTAGTCTGATATACAGATGGCTGAAAGGAGGTATAAATTTATTAGTCATCAGCATGTATTTGTGGTTTACAATTATGTATACATAAGATAAAAAACAAAGGTCCGAAGACCGACCCTTGTAGAACACCTGTAGCAATAAACAAGTGTAAGCAATTGTAAACTTACAATAATAATAAATTTCATTTCATTTCATTTCATTGTTCAGAAACCAAAAGAGGTGAATTACATATTACCAAGTTAGCCTGATTTCATCTTAGACTGTATCATCAGTTGCCATCATGGAAGATAATCAAGCGTTAACCAGTCAGGAATAAAAATTGCCACCAAAGAACATTGGGTGGTTTTATAAAATCACGGTCCAGGTGCTACAGCTGATATTAGCCATGATGACCGCTTTATTAACCTTGGCTGACGTAATGTAAAAGAAGAGACGAAAAAATAAAAGGCAATGGAATAAAGTGTCAGTTTAATAATATTTTTGTAATATGAAAAAAGAGGTTTACACGAAACGAAAAGCTCGCAGAGTACAAATAGGATACCACATTTATTTAAATTCCCACAACAGGGATGAATTAGAATATTGAATTACACGTTCAGATAACACACTTGGAAGTTATTCGTTATGCTGGAATATAACAGAAGGTATTTTAGGTAAAAATTTGCAAACGCGTATTTTGCGTTATAGATGGCCCAATCCTTAGGTCTTCTGAGGCAGGCGTGGTCACTGTTGGAGGGTTGGCGTGCTAGACGTCACGGTTCTTTGTCCTACAGGTTGGTGCAGGAGTTAACCGGACACGGGTGTTTTGATAAGTACCTGCATCAGGTTGTGGGCTGTGTGGAGTCTCCTGCCTGCCGAGTGTGCGAAGCGGCTGTTGACTCAGCGCACCACACTCTAGCAGAATGCCCGGCTTGGGGACCACAGCGCCATCTCATGGTATCCCTGGTTGGAAGTGACCTCTCTTTGTCGAGCGTAGTTGGTGCTATGCTCGGTGGGGAGTCACGTTGGAGAGCTGTGTCCTCCTTTTGTGAGTCTGTCATCTTGCAGAAGGAGGCATTAGAGAGGGAAAGGGAGATTGCGGTCGGTCCTCCTCCCGGCCGTCGGAGGAGAAGGGGTGCCAGAAAGCGCAGTTTTGCCCGTTTGCTTTCCATTCCTTACACCCATGAGTCGGATTCATCCAGAGTCCTCAGCGAACATTTGGCCCTCAATACTGATCATCTTCTCCTAAGGTAATTCAACCCTGAGTGGCCTTGGTCTGATCGACATCCTATCTTTGGTTTTGGGTTTCCAGTTTTGTATATGTAACATTCTTAGGCCATCTGGCTGTCCTTAATGTCTAAGGAATCTGGTCTCATCTATTCTTATGACGGGTTCTGGCTATCTGATGTGTACATTAGGTTCGATGTACAATTATTAGGTCTCATGGTTGTATCAAGTTCAAAAGCATCATAAACTTTTTAGACCAGAAGTAAAAGTTTCTTTTCTGTCACAGTCCTCCTGTTTCGTCGTCGTCGTCGTCGTCACTTCAACCGATGGACGTCCACTGCTGGACATAGGTCTCACGAAATGATGCCCACAAGACCCGATCTTGTGCCACCTGGCTCCAGCGGCTACCGGCGATCCTCCTTATANGGGAAAGGGAGATTGCGGTCGGAGCTCCTCCCAACCGTCGGAGGAGAAGGGGTGCCAGAAAGCGCAGTTTTGCCCGTTTGCTTCCCATTCCTTACACCCATGAGTCGGATTCATCCAGAGTGCCAGAGCTGAATGCCTCAGCGAACATTTGGCCCCCAATACTGATCATCTTCTCCTAAGGTAATTCAACCCTGAGTGGCCTTGGTCTGATCGAAATCCTATCTTTGGTTTTGGGTTTCCAGTTTTGTATATGTAACATTCTTAGGCCATCTGGCTGCACTTAATGTCTAAGGACGCTGGTCTCATCTATTCTTATGACGGGTTCTGGCTATCTGATGTGTACATTAGGTTCGATGCACAATTATTAGGTCTTATGGTTGTATCAAGTTCAAAAGCCTCATAAACTTTTTAGACCAGAAGTAAAAGTTTCTTTTCTGTGACAGTCCTCCTGTTTATTTCTAACTGTATTTCGTTGTCGTTAGTCACCAAGTCAGAACATCTCAACGCTCGATGTACTGTGAATCCATAAGGATTGTCCTGGACAGGCACTAATAAGTTCTCGTTCATCTTACAATATAAAAATCAATCATCATGCTTTTTGATTACAGAAAATATAGTGTGAAACCTTTATATCCTGGAAGCCTTTCGGGATATATCTAGTCTGTGAGCCGTAGTGCAGCAGCATTATGGGTTTATGTCCTGAAAGTCCTTTCTCCAACGAGTGAGAAGGTCTATGTCCAGATACGGAAATGAATAAGCTGCCAATTTATAAATGTTACATGATATGTTTATAAAAAAAACATTCTTACTTTTTAATCCATCCATCTGTTTGTTCTGTAATATAATTAAAATTATATATAATATCACAATGAGCTTCAGCAAAGCATGGCAGTGTTTGTAAATACTATATAAATCGCCTAAAGGAAAACCTAAGCTGAAGATTGGTAAGAATATGTATGAAACTTGTTCGGTCAAAAGTTATTTACATATTACAAGGGCTTGTATTGTCCAAGGTCTGCTAAAGGTACAAGGGTTTATTTTGTGGTATTGATAATATCATGTATCGTTCAAGAGACGTGAAAGCTTTTTATAAAAGCTCGAGAAGTATAATTTACCTATTTATCGATTAGTTATCATGTTTGACCACTGTTTATTTTATTTATTTAGTTTATAAACAAATTGAGATTAGCAGCTTTATCGTAACATTTATTAAAACTATAATTTGCAGATAAAGTGTTTTTTTTCCAGCTTCTGGTATACGCAGTTTGTTTCAAGCTTTACCTTTATCGAAAAGTTCATTTAGAAGATCAAACATGTAAGTTTCTTTTCATAAAGATAAACTTAGTGGTGCTTGCTCAGGGTTCCAAACCTCATCTTTTCTAAACAAAAGAATTCATACATCTCAACACTAAATTACGGTTCGATTCGTGATTTGTAGGGCTGTGTCGGTGACATTGGTTCTATTACGGATCTCTTCAATTCTGCTTCGATCGCGTAGAGAAACTCCGAGCATAGCCCTCTTCATCAAATCGCGAACCTCAAGTGGCAATGGGCGGGGCACATAGTCCGAAGGACCGAGGGACGTTGGGGGTCGAAGGTGCTGGAATGGCGACCCCTCACCGGACGGTACAGTGTGGGAAGACCCCCCACAAGGTAGATCTACGATATAAAGAGGGTCGCTGGAGCCAGGCGGCGCAAGATCGGGCCTTGTAGACGTCATTACGTGAGACCTATGTCCAGCAGTGGACGTCCACCGGTGGAAGCGTCGATGACGACGACCAGAATTATTTTATAATTATTACTAAAGTAAACTAATAGCTAACCTGCGCAGCTTCGTCTGCATATACTTAAATGTACAAAAAAATAGATTTAAAATAAAATATATCCTATTCCCTGATTCAGGAAAATCCATCTGTATTTAAAAAGATACCATCAAAATCGGTTAAATAGTTTCGGGTTTCTACAGCGATAAATGTAGCGACACGATAATTTTATACATAAATGCATATGTATCTAGTAATGATTTTTATTGATGCTGACAGGTTAAAGCTTGACTGTAATCTCACCTTATGGTCAAAAATGGTAGCACGCTAGCTAACTTGGTACAAGTTAATTTACCTTTTGTAATTTCTACACAACGTCGTCTAGAACCAGTGAAATTAGAAAATTCGAGTGCAATTACTTTGATGCTATTTAGATTAGATCACACGACAAAATTAAAACTATTTATTATGCCCCTGTACATATCATGCTTTTCGTAACGGTCTCGTTACGCTTTCACCAGCTTACTGAAAACGTGCGTAAAAAAGCTTTACTCTTTCTCTTTATCTTCATTTATTTTCGTCTCCCACTCAACTTCTATTCGCCTCGCCTAATCAGACTTCAGTCACAACACGTCTATTCTGTCACATACACTAGCTTACTACCCAATTGAAGCGTGCTTAAAGAACTTTTACTCAGTACCTGTTGTTGATTAAATTGCCCACGTCGACTAGTAGTCGACATGATGCGATAGTTCTGTCTCAACTCGTGCAATCAGAAATATAAACATCTCTTTATGTTTAAGTCATAATGGTTATCATCTATTTTGCTTCTCGGATAATTGCGGAACTAAATATGCGTAGAGATAACACCAGACAGTAGAAAAAAACTGTTACACAGTAACCGTTACTAACGGTGCTAAAAGGTAAGTTTTTTGTGGTATTTTATAAACTGTGAGTGTTTATTAGTGATTCTTTATGCTTTTGATTATATAAGCGTAGTGAATAACAATGGAAACCTTTGAGGTACATTTTAATTTTTGAGATATGAGCCTATAAATATAACACTGATTTTTTTCAATATCTCAAAGTTTAGCGCAACACGACGTTACACCAGAGCCTTTATTTAATGAATAAAAGATGACATTGTATAGTTTAACTATTAGCAAACATAAAAATCATAACATGTGGTACATTTCATGAACATTTTAAGTCCCAAGAGTCACTTTGTCATTCGACCCATAGAGGACCTGACGCAAAAATGATCGTGCGTGACAGGGCAGGCGATGGTTATTTCCGTCAACAAGCGTGGGCAAATAAAATGTGACCGTGCAATCATAGGAGTTATAAAATATTCGAGGCTAATTACCATCCTACCAACAAAAACGTTCCACCAAACAAATAATTTGCGTTGTATAAAGGGCCTCGAGAACATGAAATTATTTTAAATAACTATTTGATGAAGGCAAAAGGATTATTTGTACGGGCCTTGGCGTTGTACCTACGCATATTAAATGACATACAAAAGAGCTGTGATTCATATGGAAACACCTTATTTGTAACTGAGCATAAGTAATTATATTAATATTAGAAGAGCTTTCAGTATTCTCATTTGCCGGTATACAATTTCAATGTAATACTAGCTTGTCTATGGCCTTCATTATAATACAGCATCTTTATAAACTCTGAATTTGTGAAGAATTTTATACAAAGAATATCTAGCTTATAATAGGCTTTGTTTCTTATTATATTATAAGCTTATGTATTCATTTGTTTGAACGTGCTATTCTCATGATTTATTGGTTCGATTTGAATAATTCTTTTTGTGTTCGATAGCCTATTTATTAAGGAAGATATTGGCTATATATCATCACGCTAAAGCTAATAGGAGCGGTGCAACATTGAGCAATGTTTCGAATTCGGGGGTTTCTGTTCCTTTTGAGAGCTTCCACTGAATGTTCTGCGTAAACGGTGAAAGTTACGCAAAAATCTTGTATAGCAAAATTGTTACTCTTTAAAAGTCCTAAATAAAAGTATTGAACAGTATATCTCTATCTCTTACGGTTGGCTCACTATAACCTTTTTTATGCTAACCATATAGTTCCTTCCCTGTCCTTATAAGGAGGAGACTGAGTTGGATTTTTCTCTTTTTCGACATCACTAAGTCGTACTTCAACTTCTGTACCTCGTGCAAACATTATCCTTTGTAAAATAAGATCTAGGGCACTATTGCTTACTATAAGCTCACTTTCTCCAGATTTATAACAGTTGCCTGGAAGAGATTGCTTAAATCAATAAGGCCACCCTTGAACATAGATTGTTAGTTAGCTTTAGCATAAGGTTTTGTATTTGTAAATGTTATGTGCAATAAAATATTTCAATATATCTCCTTTTCTCTCCAGTCAACAGTTTTATGTAAATATTACTTCATTAATGAAGTGTATTTTGTTTAAAAAATTACCATGTGATTTATTGAAAGCTGACGTAAAAGATTTAAAAGTTTCTGTTTGTATGTATTAAGTTTAAGATGTTTTTGCTAGACGGTGAAGAATTGACTTTATTTTTTTATGAAGAAAAGGCAATTCAGTCTTAACATCCCACTGTTGGGCACAGGCCTCCTCATTCATAAAAAGACGGTTTATGGAAATTAACAGACTACACATGCCTTAGAATGGGATATGCAGGTTTCCTCCCGTTGTTTTCCTTTACCGCAAAAACATTTATTTATTTATTTTTTATTTTTAATTTTTACAACATATGGTCTATTAGAAGAAATAAGCACCTAAGTTACTTTTTACAAATAGAAACTTAATGTTAGCCCAGGTTTTATGACTTTTCTGAACATGAGTCCACGCATCTCACTATAAGGCCACCGCGATCCATTTTGTTACATAACTCACATTATATTTTTAAAATATTGTAAAATAATTTAAGCAAATTCATACCGTTTGTTTAAAGTCGTGAGTAGAAGAGAAACTTGGCTTCGTTTTTTATAAAGACCTCTCAGAAACTATTTATAGTTTGAATGTCGGTATAAATTGAAAAGTAGCTATCGAAAAATTACTTCGAAAAACTACATTAAGAAATGGAAATATAACGTTTGGCAAAGAAGAGACGCTTTTATCAAATATTTTTAAAGGCTTCGTTATTATTTCCTTTTAGAAGTATATAGAAAAACAAGTATACGGTTAAATATAAGTTTGTTTTGAAGGCGGTTCTTTTTATGTTAAAATTTTAATTTCTTTTTTGATTTTTAGTAAATCTGAAGTATACTAATAAATTTGTCTCATTATGTGTACACATAAAAACGTGTTGCTCATATGAGATAACACCGTTTAAATGAAACAACTTTACAAAGTTAATTTACATTAATATTGCCACACCCGGGATCGAACCCGCAACCTTATACGTTACCTTATCACCAGTATTTTATATAGTGATCGAGCGCAATACTAACACGCACAAGTCCCCCTCCCAGACTCTGCTACCACCGCTTCACACATAATTCACCTTTCAAATATTGCAATGCAGCAACAAACGTAAGGTCATTGCCATTTGATTACAGACAGTTATAGAATTTGCCAAAAATCACACCCTTACTGTAAGCCGTTGAGGAGTTCCATTGATCTTCATATTTTACTACGACTAGCACTTGACTATACCGATGTTACGGTAGGCGACTCAAATATCTGGATAGCTTATAGAAGATACTGCCGAGTATCGTTGATTTGCTCCTAAGAATTGAAGAGTTCCGTCACTTTGTCATGGATTCCATCATCAGAACCTTACCAAACTATCACAAAACAACCCTTGAAGTATATCCTTTCTAATAATAAAAGAATCATCGAAATCAGTTGGCGTATTCTTGAGTTATTCGTCCATTTGTCGCGTACATGTTTAATGCAAATTTGAGATTTATACGGTTTTCTCATGGATGCCATCATCAGAACTGGATCAAAAAAAAACGGGACCCTATGATGAGCACCACCTTTCATTTTGAAAAAATCATCACGATCAGTCAACCCAGTCGGAAGATATGAGGTAACAAACATAAAAAAATACAGACGAATGGATAACCTCCTCCTTTTTTTGAAGTCGGATGAAAATACGAGATGATTGCTCTGATATCGCTGACAAAAGCCAGCATCCGACGTCTTATCTCAACCTCAATAATATTCGATCACAATCGACTCTATTCAGTTCGGATTGTTCTTAAAACTTTCATAGTAAACTTTAGGGTACTGTAAATTAGCTTTTAGTTTCCCTTCATTTTTTATTACTTTGTGACAGTTTGAGAGATGATTTCTCTCTATTCTAATGTTGTTTTGAAATAGTTATATTAGTTTTTATTGTTGTAATAAATTAGGCTCTTTTAACCTGAAAATACACTACAAAAGCTACAAAACGTCCATTTAGCATTTATGGGCACAGACTTCTTCATTGACTAGTAGGAGAGAGAGTTTTGCAGGATAAACCATGCATGCATTCCACGATAAGCTACGTCTTCCTCGTGATACTTTCATTAATTGAAAAGCATAATAGTGGATTAGATAAAATAATCATGCTTCTTCTCATAAATTTAGTGTTTCTACCTAGGATTTGAACGAATGACTTCTTTGAGTCCATGCACTAATATGCTATCATGGACTATACAGTTGTTTTTATTTACACTTATTTCGTTACTTTAAAAACAGAAACCAATATCACATATCTATCACCTGTTACCATCGAGTACTCCACTATTTTGGTCACTTCGCCAGATAACCTAGAGAAACCTGCTGTGGCAGTAAAGGTCGAAGGAAAAGACCAATGGGTTGCTGACCTACCTGATGGCTTAATCACATAAATAGTATATCCACACTCGTGTTTCCAACAGCCGATGAAGATACAAGCATTATAAATGTAGAAATGTGAAAAACTCTTTCTGCTTTGGCCAACCGGTGAATTAAATCTAGATAAAAGAGACATACATACATAGATAACATTGCATCTCATTCCCATAGGGGTAGGCAGAGACCACGTCCTTCCACTTCTACACGATAATAGCATATCTCCTACGCTTCTTTCATTCTTATTAAGCCTCTCATACAAGTTCGTCGGTTTAGAGTATTCTTAATCTGTGCTTTATTTAAAATATCCCGCATTTAGTCCAGGAACGTTACTTAGTTAGTTTGGTCTTCCCCTTCCAACTTTCCCATTCAACCTTGACTCATAAATCCTTATTGTCAATCTCCTTTCATTCATTCTCTTCACGTGTCCAAACCATCATAGAATACCTTTCTCAATTTAAGCCACTACAACTTCTTTCACACCACAACATTTTCTTATCACACAATTTTTTACTTTGTCACTCAGTATCAATCCACTCATACTTCTGGACGCTCTCATCTCTACTGCGTTTTTATTACTTTTCGTTTATATTACGCTTCTTCTGCCATACCCAACTTTCACTACCTTACATAAGCGTTGGTACAAACACTCCTCCATTATCAGCTAATCTGGTCCCTTGAGACACCCTCTGGAAACCCTAATGTATACATAAAGGCGTGCAAAGCACCATATTCTCTGCATTCACTCTCATTTCAATATTACTTTCACAACTTTTATCTTTTGTAAATTTAGATCCCATGTATACAAATTCTTTCACCTCTTCCACTTGTTTTCCATCAATCAAAATATTGCCATTCATCATAGATTCATCTTTTTCAAAAAGCAAAACTTTCGTTTTGTTTACATTCAATTTCATTCCTTTCCCTTTCAAAGCTTCATTCATAATATTTACCATCTTCTGTAGAGTAAACATTTGAGGAGTAATTCATTCATTCTTAACCCATACATACCTTCTTTGCAATTTTTTGCACTTTAGCACGTTCTAAATAATATTCTTTATTAATCTAGCCATGAATCGAACCAGAACTCAAATAGTGCTATGGTTAAGCCAGTGGGCCTTACAAAATTAAATCCAACAAGAGATTGAATATGTAAGGACGAATTCCATGTGTCATTGTGATGAGGGTAGAATTTGTTTTTACCACGGTATTCGATCCTAAAATTACGATACGATTGCCTCACTTAACAGTTCTTCAGAACAGTTGCCATTTTTCAGGGATCCGAACAAAAAAACTATAAGACCCAACAGATTTCGTGAACATGAAAATTTATCAGGTTTTAAAAGTCGTGTTTATATTTCAAAATTTAAAGTAAAACGTCAAAGGCGTGTATGAATTTACATCCCGCTTGTTTGCTGCATAAACGATTGGCATAGGATTTTACAGGAGGATTTAAATCGGAGGGATAATTGTGCAAAGCGCTCGCCATCAGATTTGCTTTGATCGCTTACCTTTTAATTGGCATATGGAAATGCAATATTTAAAATTGTAAAATATTGTACAAATTTTTTATACTGACACTATTTAAACTGAAAACATTTTACATCGGCTCAAAAAGTCCATCTATCGCGTGATGGACTTTACATCCGAACAAGGATTGTCAGTACAGTGTAAGGCGCTCAGGACTGCGGCCAAAGCAATATTAGCTATTGCAGACCCTGGCTCTAAACAGCTGTTTCAATAGCATCATGGTTGTATAAGCTATGCGAAGCCAAGATGTAAATACGTCTTTAAAATTGCATCCGTCAGAAACGAATGCTATTAAAGCTATATATCTATCACCTCCATCCGAAATCCAATAACACCACTGGATAGTTAAAGAATACATACATACATAGCATCACGCCTCATTCCCATAGGGGTAGGCAGAGACAACATCCTTCCACTTGCCACGATCCTTGCATATCTCCTTCGCTTCTTTCATTCTCATTAAACCTTTCATACAAGTTCGTCGGTTTAGAGTACTCTTGACCTGGCCGTTATTTAAAATGTCCTGGATTTGGTCCAGGAACGTTCGCCTTGGTCTTCCCCTTCCAACTTTCGCATTCACTCTTGACTCATAAATCCTTTTTGTCAGTCTCCTTTCATTCATTCTCTCTACATGCCCAAACCATCTAAGCATACCTTTCTCAATTTTAGTCACTACGTCTTCTTTTATACCACAACGTTCTCTTATCACACTATTTCTTACTCTGTCACTCAGTTTTAATCCACTCATGCTTCTCAACGCTCTCATCTCTACCGCATTTATTTTACTTTTGTGATTCTTCTGCCATACCCAACTTTCACTACCATACATAAGTGTTGGCACCAACACTCCAGCATGCACTGCCAGTCTAGCCCTTTGAGACACCATCTGGCTATTCATAAAAGCATGCAGAGCACCATTTACCATATTCCCTGCATTCACTCTCCTTTCGATATCACTTTCACATGTTCCATCTTTTGTAAATTTAGATCCCAAGTATACAAATTCTTTCACCTCTTCCACTTGTTCCCCATCTATCAAAATATTGCCATTCATCATAGATTCATCTCGTTCAAAAAGCATAACTTTCGTTTTGTTTACATTCACTTTCATTCCTTTCCCTTTCAAAGCTTCATTCATAATATTTAGCATCTCCTGAAGCTCGTTAGCGGATGACGCAAGTATTACTTGATCATCAGCGTAGAGTAAACATTTGATGAGTAATTCATTCATTCTTAACCCATACATACTTTCTTTTAAATCTGTCAAACATTTATCCATGAAAAGGTTGAACAGCCATGGTGACGCAACACATCCCTGTCGAACACCTCTTTCGACAGGAAACCACTCCGTGTACGCTCCGTTTATTCTGACACAGGCACTAGAACCCTCATAGAGAGACTTCAATGCTTGGATCAGACAACCGCTCACCCCATACGTAGATAACGTTGACCACAGCTCATTCCTCACCACTCGATCATAGGCCTTTTCTAAATCTACGAACGCGCAATAAACTTTTTGGTGTTTAGCCAAACATTTTTCAGTTATGCACCGTAAAGAAAAGACCTGATCCGTACATCCCATTCCTCTTCTAAATCCCGCTTGCACGTCCCATATTTTCCCATCAGTTTCATTAATCACCCTTTCAATTAATATCTTTGCATACAATTTGCCGACGACACTAAGAAGGCTGATACCGCGGTAATTTTTGCACTCCTGCTGTGACCCTTTTCCTTTATATAGAGGGACAATTACGGCCTTGCTCCAATCTCTTGGGACTTGACCTTTCTCCCAGCATATATTGAAAAGGCAGTACAGCTGAGCTACCACAATCCCGCGGCCAGCCTTCAGCATCTCGACTGACACTCTGTCATACCCAGCAGCCTTACCTGATTTCATACCTTTTATCGCTTTCATGATGTCATCCATACTAATCTCGCTATCACTTGTCTTACATTCATTGCTATCCGCAGAGGCCATATTTACCTCTGCTTCATTTCTTTCAAACAAACTTTCAAAATGATCCTTCCATCTCTTCAATATCCATTCTTCTCCTTTTATTAAACTTCCATCTAAACTTCTGATTTTACAAAGCTCCGAGGAAGTAGATCTCCCTCGGGCAAATTGTATTGATTTCCAGAAAAACTTTTTGTTTGACTGAAAATCATCAGAAAGTCTCCTATCATACATATCACTGTATTCTTCTTTTTTCTTTCTTACAGCTTCTTTCACGATTACTTTCACCCTTTTGTATTCCATTCTTGCCTTTTTACGTCATCATTCGTTGCCTAAAGAATCAAAGAATTTATTACCTTAAGTAAAGACTATGACACTTCTTTCATTTAAAGTTCATTCTGCTGACTTTGGACTCGGTGAAGCTACGACGTTCACTCGAGTTTCAATCGTCAACTCTCGTCAAAATCTATCAATTAGTCTTATTTTGCATTACAATTAAATGTTATGGGTCTGATCTTCGGCTATGTATAATATACTAGCTGATCCCGTGACTTCATCTGCGTGGAATTTGTTTTGGGTAGCATTTTCATTAATTTAGGCAAAAGGAATATTCCTACCAAATTTCAAGTCTTTACGCCTTATGCTTCCAGAGATATCATGATGAGTCAATAGATACCTGGATATCTCTTATATATAGATAATGACGTGCTTGCTTCTCTAATGGAAGTCTTTATTTCTTGCTTTGTCTAATCCTACATACTCGTATAAATTAGAAGCAAGCTTTGGTCGTGGCTGAAGGTTGTTATGTCGAAACTTTTAAATGACCTTTTTTTCACGGTGGGAAATGTCTTTACGCACCCCGTTCAGACAAAATCTAAACGAGAGAGTGGGCAAATCCAGAATACACCACTAAAACCCAGCGATACCTTCCTCATCCTTTAGTGGAGCACCAGAGGATCGGTTGATGCAATCTACCCTGGTACTCCGAGATGCTCCTGCTGAGAACTTAGGAAGGGGGTAGGAGCAGTGCAAATCTACGCCCCCTACCTACCAACCTCCAGCGCCGAAGAAGAGGAGCGTCTATAGAGTCCTCTCTCTGCCTCTCATGTGCCTCCTTCAGCGAATTAACAGATTCGCAGAAGGAGACCACTGCTCTCCACTTCCTTTCGCTAGTGAGCATTGCGCCAACTATACCATCCAGCGAAAGGTTCCCTCCGAGCAACGACGCCAGAAGTTGCCGCTGGGGTTTCCATGCCCGGTATTTTATCAGAGTTTGCTGCAGTGAATCAATAGGTGCATCACACTTATGGCAGGCGGGCGTTTCTTTTCAGCGAACAAACTGATGCAGGTACTTGCCTAAACAACCATGTCCGCACCTGCAACAGCCTGTATAAAAGAAATCCGTGGTCTCAAGACAATAATTTCTCCAGGTGTGGACGGATCGCCCCCATCGTAACCAGACCCGCCGTTGGAGATTCCAGGTCTATACGTCACCTTTGGATCAGTACTCTCTCTGCTAAAGACCCAATCCTCCCAACATCGTCAGCATCCGTTAGTGCCCGTTCAGTATTTGCAGCCGCCCTGCACCGATAGGTGGCTGCTAGAGTCTCCGCCAGCGAAGGTCGCCTGCAAGAAGAATTGCCGCCGTCCACGAAACTGTAGGGAGGGGTAAATGACCTACTAATAACATAACTAGTACGTTATGTCTTAAATTATATGCAGTAAAAATAGTTTTCAATTATGAAATCATAATAATAGGATATATATATTTTACCATATTTTTGCAAGAAATCATTAAAAAGTTACACCAAAACAAGCACAAATAATTAGGGCATAACTGAAATCGATGTTTCAAATGGTTAAATATGTAAATAGTCATAGAAATGTTACAACAAAGCACCCGAAAACAATTAGGGCGTAAGTAAAGAGCTGTTTTTATAATTTAAAAACGTATATTTCCAGAAGGCACCGTAGGAAAATTACATCAAATCACCCGGAAATGATTAGGGCATAAAAAGTAGTGCAATGAGATTCATCTCTTCAATTGAAAGATTCAGGGACTTCGTTAAAGGCTACGCCCGAGGCTTTGCAGGGTCAACACCATTTTGTGACAACACAACACAGATGAAATGTTTTCGTACAAATTTCTTTTTAAAACTTCACGTATTTTCAATATTTCAAAACAAGAAATGTAACTGTTCTCCTGTTTGTTACTTTTTAGTTGGCCTCTATATTCAAGTCAATTATGAGCAGTTTTGTAAAAAAGGTCATACCAAAGTCTATTAAAGACATCCTCCTCCTTTCGTCGTATTGCAGTGAGTTGCACGACACATGGTGATATTCTCGGTGATGCAAGTTATGCCATTTCTGCTGATCGGTAGCTAAGTGGCTTGCCAGACTAGCTTATATATCTAGCTGTTCCACTAGCTGATCAGATTATCTTTTGCGGCTTCGACCTTTGTCTCTTATCTTCCATTTTATAAGTTAGGAACAGTTTCTCTGGGTTATCTCTGGGCTTCCGCGTGTCATTTTTGGACATATAGACATTCTGACTTGTGGCAGGTTTTGGCCTTACTTATTTACCATTCTACCTGCAAATTCATGTCGCGGGTTTTGCCGGACTCAGAAGGGCTAAAACTCACTTTATCACTTTACAAGACGATCTGTGCAAAGCGGAACGGAACATTCTGAAGCTTCAAGACTGACACTGCTCACCTGTTCCACACTTAGAGTGCTGAATGGATCCTGGCACTTGCTACCTGTCATTTGGCACAGTTACATCCGTGCTATCTTGTATCACCGCTGGATTTGAGTAGGTTGGGGAAACTCTCCTCTTATCTGTGCTTCCACATTATCATCATGCATATACGAGTGCACCTTGTCTTTCAGCCTCGGCGGTGTGCAAGTCAAGACGAAGGCTGTTTCACAAGAGATGGTGCTGGACATTATAAGGTCTTGGATCAGGTGGTCAGATCATCCGCCCATATTGAAGCTCCATATAGTGATATAGGGGTAGGAAGGAGCCTGCTGAGGGCTTCAGCTCCATGCGAGATAAAGCACATCTTACCAGGTCTTCACTGTGACAGTTAAGCGCTACCCTGTCAGTAGCTGAAAATAAAGTTTAAATAAATCAAATCCGATATTTTTTTTTAGTATTCATCAATTTAATAAACGATATATTTTATTAATTTAAGAGTAACAAGATCAACACGTTTTGAATACAAAATTAACTAATGTTTTTTTCAATTGAACAGCCATATTGCTTTGCGCTAACAAGTCCATCGGATGTTTATCCAATTATAAAATATCGTAATAATTTCGACCATTTCAATTGCTAAAATTAGGATCATTTCTCTAACGAGGTATGAGGATTATATTTTTGAAATAAACTTTACTGTTTCCCGTGGCGTTCCTCGCGTAATTTCGGATACCATTTTTCTTAAACTCATCGCTATGAAATCCTCGCGGATACCTGAAATACTCGAGAGGATGTTCCAGGTTATGCCGAACTCATACCGGTTAAATCCCAGCTCCTACATCACTCGGAGACGGGGTCACGAAAATGCGATTGACAGACATGCGCAACCCCGCCAGCCATGTGCCCCTTTAGGTCCAACTAGGACTAAATGACCTGGAAAATTTACTCCGAAGGTGGCTTGCCTGATGCACCTGGCAAGCCACCAACCACCTCGCGGATATTTTCCTTGTTGGGTAACGGACCCCGCATCCGTTACCTAAAGGTTACAATGAGGAGGGAAATAGCGATCGGTGGCCTTTCGCCTCTTTCTTCTCTTGATAACGGTCAAAGCGGTCACGTCCACCTCCCTTAACCGCATCGCCATCTCCTTCCGCGTCATGATCGCCCCGCAGAAGGAGACCGTAGCACACCATGGTTTCTCGCTGCTCACCATCTTTCCAATGACGGTGGGGAGCGACAGATCCAACCTGATATCCCCCATGAGCGCAAACACTGAGCAGTTCAGACTGGGCACGTCTCAAGCGTGTGTGCCAACGGCACACCCACACTTCTGGTACTTGCCAAAGCAACCGTGGCCCGAAAGAACCTGCGCGAGATGGAAGTTACTTCTTTTAACATTAGATATCCAATAAGTCCCGTAAAAGGTCTTGTCTTTTCAGATCTCAGCCGTTACAAATAGACAAACATTGTATAATTTCATATGCATTTCATGAAAAGGAGTGAATTTGTAATGACAAATATGCACTCCAATTGTTTGTGAAGATGTTCCCAGCCAGCTGTTTCCAGTGGTGTCGCACTGATAGTTTCCGATCTCGAGGAAATATGGTAAAATTCGCATTAAAAACTGCGTTTAGTACCTGCCTCATTGGTCTAGTGGTTAGTATGGCTGAGTAGGTTGAGTTGAGGTAAAAAAGTTGAGTAGTAGCCCATCAACGTCCCTCTGCTGGGCACAGGCCTCCTCACTCATATGAGAGAGGGTTATTAGAGCATAGACCCACCACGCTGCTCCACTGCAGATTGGCAGGCATACTACACAAGTGCACTCTCTATTCCTTCACTCTCATAGTGATTCAATGTGACGGTAATCCGACACGATCGGAGAGAGATCAGGCGCAGGACCGACGGCTTAACGTGCTCTCCGAGGCACGGGGACCGGAGCAGGCCTGTGCCTATCAGTAGAACGTTAATGGGCTACTACTTATTTAGTTTCTTTTACATCGGAAAGGCAGCTTCAACCGTTCTTAAATCCACTTAAACGTATAAAATTTCATCAAAATTGGACACACTTTCGAGTAGTTTAGGAGGGGTTCACCTTATGCTAGCAGAGACACCGGGCTCGATCCTCATTAGGGCGAATTTAGGAAATTGCTTCTAATTTGTCTGAGCTTCAGCAGTTACCACCACACCAGCAAAGATATACCGCCAAGCAAAGGGATTTGTATTCCGGTATGATGCTGTGTAGAAGCCCTAAGAGGTAAATCGCCTCCTACCAGATTAGCGCGCTTCCATCTTAGACTGTATCATCAATAACCATCTGATATGATCATAGACAAGCGCTTACCCAGAAGCCATAAAATATATTAAAATTTTACATCAGGCTTTCATCCATTATTAGTAACAACGTTCATTATACTTATTTTTTAAAGTAGAGACGATTTTCAACATTACGGAAGCCTTTATGCGAGCGCCTCAGCGTTGCTTTCTTAAAAAAAACTGATTGTTTCGAATGTATACGTTCTCGTTAATTAAGTGCAGTCTGCAACGCTTATTTTATACCATCATCACGGCAAGTATATATACAGAGGCATAAAAGCCTGCCTGCCTTAAAAAATACGAGGCTTTTGTGCGTTTATAATTACAGTGTGAAACCTATATAGAGTAACTTATGGTGTTATTCTTCTCGGTCGTATTCTCCATGTTTAAAGGTCGTTATTTTGGTGCCTGCGTCATTTTCTTCACCAATGCCTTCCATCCAGTTCGATACTCGGCTTTTCTTATGGCGGCAACAAAAAGAACACCTGTAATTGTTTTTACTTGGTTAGACCAGAGGCTAGGTGATCGGCCACGTTGTATTTTGCCCAGTAACCAAAGTAGCTGAGAATAATTTGGATGCACTTGGTCGAGAGACTGTCAACACGGAGCTGCTCCAAAACAGACTTATTCGTCCTCTGAGCAGTCCATGATATACACAGCATTCTTCTCCAGCACCACATTTCGTATACATCTATGTTTTTCCTCTCTGTTCCCCGGATCGCCCACGCCTCACGAAAACATACGAGTACATTAATTATATATATTTATCAAGGCTTATATACAAATCTGTTAATAAAATAGTTTAAGAGTACAAATAAAACAAATGTGCATGCATACAAAATACACATGTCAGAAGTTAAACTTCTTTGACAAACTGAATTAAGTCTTGTTTATACAAAAAAGGAATATATGTTCAGACTTCAGTATTACGAATGATTTTCGAAATGAAATTACAGCAGTATTAAATATCTATAGCTCTTACATTTTTGTGACAATTTAATTGATTTGGAACTTTGTACAGCTGTAATAAAGTGCAAATTGACTCTTTCACGTTAGGAACACACCTGCTACTGCCTACATTGCTTAGACAACAATGAGTACTTGGTACTAGATTAGAATATATGTTAAACAAGATGAATTCATTCATCTATAACATTCTATAATTTGAAAGAATACTTAGAAGACAAAAAAGCGTGGGAGTGAATGAATTGCTCTATATATATATAGATATAGAATATTTTTAAATTAAATATTGTAATGATGATAACAAAAAAAAAAAGTACACCCGACTGAGTTTGTTGTGGGCTCTTCTCAGATCAGGGCGCGAAGGAACCCTCGTAACTTTAGATTGTAAGTCGTTCTTTTATGTTATCATCAGTCATTCATTTAAATAATAAATAGAAAAAAAAAACGATATTTGACGATTCAAAAGTGCTGTAATAGGCCTACTTGAATAAAGATATTTTGACTTTGACTTTGACTTTGATGTCTATTCATTAAAATATATGAAACATTAAGGGAATTACAATAATAAATTTAAAGCAACGCTTAATTCTGCTGACTTCATTTACATTCCAGTTACATCTTTACTTGTGTTATATAGGTGAAGAATTTGTTTGTAATAACGCTATTAACTCAGGAAGTACTTGTTAGAATTGAAAATTTCTTATATCATTAGATAGTCTATTTATTTAGAAAAACTATAATCTATTTACAATCTCGTTACGACCAATAGGAGCGGTGCAACAATGAAAAATGTTGCAAAAAGGGAGAACATGAATACCTTTTGAGAGCTTTCTTTACGTGCACTGTCTACACGGTAAATGTCACGCAAAAATTATGTATTACGAAATTGTTCCTCTTTAAAAACTCTACAATAAAGTCTAAAATACTATATATATCTATTTTTTTAGGATTAATTAGTTATACCTCTTTTTATGGTAATTAATATTGTTCTCTCTTTATTATCTAATGAAGACGTTGCGTGTTAGCTATTAGCAAATAAGGGAGTTATTTATTAAAATTAATAGAATCTTAAGAGAATTACAATAATAATTTCAAAGTATTACTTAATTATAGGCTTTATTTAGCTTTATATTATTAGTAAAAATATATTCCTTACTAATATTATAAAGCTCAAAAGTTTGTTGGTTTGAATGCGATTATCTCAAGAAATACTAATTCGAATTAAATAATAATTATATTATTTGATAGTTCATTTCTAAAGATACACTTTAATATATATAACATTATGTTATGATCAATAGAATTGAAGGAATAATGAAAAATCATGCGAAAACGGTGAAAATGTATCCTTTTGAGAGCTTTCTTTACGTGCGCTGTTTAAACAGGGAAAGTACCTCAAAAAGTGTATATTGCCGTAGTGTTGTAGTGTGTATATTCCCCATAAAACATTCTAAAAATTAGTCTAAGATAGTATATATCTGTCTTTTATACTTTACTCATTTTGAAGATAATTAAAGACTCTTACGTTTAATAGATGTTGTACGTTAACTAGTGGAAAATATAGTGTTTATATATCAAAACATATTAAATATTAGGTTTATTAAAATAATAAATTCATTGCAATGCTTAATTCTAGTGGCTTAATTTCCATTCCAGTTATATCTGCATTAAAATGTCTAAGATCATTTGTCATAACTCGGTTTGCCGAACCCTTAGTTGTAATAGGTATGTAAAGAAGAAAAATGAATGTTATAAATGGGAAAACGTCCTTATCATGCTTTCATTCAGTGATATTAAATGTGGAAATATATTGCCTCGTTTTTCATATACTACTAGAGAACCCTAACTCGCTTTGCTACGGATTAATCTGTACTTTAGACAAAATCCTTACTAATATTATAAATGTGAAAGCAACTCTGTCTATCGCGTCTTCACACTAAAATTACTGAACCGATTTAAATGAAATTTGGTAAACAGATAGTGCAGAGTCTGAGAGAGGATATTCAGATATGGAAGTATCGTCATTTTTATAGCAATAAGCTGGAAATTTAATTTTTAGGTTAGTTATTCAAAGTATATTGTAATCGTTTTGCCTATAAGGGAGTAAAACAATAAATCATATCCTTATTTATATTATAAATGCGATTAATACACAGATAGACTATAATCTCAGAAAGGACAATGAATACTTTGCTATGAAACACTGAAAATAGCTGCATTAAAGTATTTATTCGTGTGTGTCTTATTTGTAAATTAATAAGCCTAAATTATTAAAAATGAATATAAAAAACTGCCTCATTGGTCTAGTGGTTAGCATGTTCGAGTACAGACATGAGGTCCTGGGTTCGAGTCCCGGGTCGGGCCAATTCAAAAATCGATATTGAGTTTTCTATTAAGATTCTCTCAATATTTGCCCGGAGTTGGGAAGTTAGCGGTGTGATCCACCCCCGTGCCTCGGAGAGCATGTTAAGCCGTCAGTCCTGCACCTGACCTCTCTCCGGTCGTGTCGGATTTCCGTCACATCGGACTATGGGAGTGAAGGAATAGAGTAGCACTTGTGTACTATGCCTGCCCATCCGCAGTGGAGCAGCGTGGTCTCCCTCAACTTCCATTTGCCTCGCCCGATCACAGTTTTCGTAATGCTCTCGTCATGCATAACATTAGCTTACTCCTCAAGTCAATGCATAAAGAAGACTTACTTCAAAAAATTTTGACAGAGTTTTTTCCGTAGATTGACCACGTCTACTACTAGTTGACATGATTCGATAGTTCCAAATTGAGGCAATGTGAAATAGAAGCATCTCATCCTATTTAAATCATAATGAGGATTATCTATTTTGCTTCTCGGTGACTGTCGTGGAAAATATGCGTAGAGATAACACCAGACAATAGAAAAATAAAAAAATAAATCAGTTACAAAGTGACCGTTACTAACGGTGCGTATGACGCGTCGAAGGTCGAACTGTGAGAGTTTATTAGTGATTTTTTGTGTTTTTGATTATGTAAGTGATGTGAATAACAATGAAAACCCTTGAGGTAAGTTTTAATTAATAAGATATGAGCCTACACTTTTTGACAAGACGCCCTTTTTTTTACTATCCCAAAGTTTAGCGCAACATGACGCTACACTGTGTATTAATTTAATAAACAAAAGATACCATTGTAAAGTTTTAGTATTGGCAAACATAAAAATTATATCATTTAGTAGTCTTTCATGAACATTTAAGTCCCAAGAGCTATTTTAGCGTCGCGGGCCAATTATGGGGTGAATCAAAAACGCGGCCGGACAATCTAAGGGTTAGATACATAAATTCTACGTAGACAAACTCGTCGGCACCAACTAGTCAAACATAATTGCCAGTAAACAGTACCTGTTAAGCAGTAAAAATAAGTATGCCCATAAAGTATTCGCTAAGTGTTAATAAATGATAAGTCTTCACTAATTCTTGTTTGGAAACATTAAATTTATCTTCTGTTTTATTACAGTTGGTAAAAGTTGTGCTGTTTTAAATTTTCTCGAGGGTGCATGGCTTTGAAGGAAGCAAAAATTGAGATTAAAAATTCAGCATTGGGAGGCTGAAATGAGCTCAAAACTTGGTCCGAGATTCGAGAGCTGTGAGCCAATTATGTATATTTTTAAGTAAACTCTATGTTTGATTGTGGCTTACTCTGATATTAGTTACACGATTTTTATATAGAAGTCAAGAAAGTTTATGGTTCACCTGAAGTTAAGTTAACCATGAAACAAAACCCTATTAAATATGGTTACAAGAAAGTTGCTAAGAGTTCTGTTACAATTATGACAGTTCACTGTGTATATATATTAGAAAACTTGTACATCCATAAAAATATTCACTCTATTACAAAGAAAAGTGAATGCATCTCATAAACTTTAAGTAATAAACATAAAATTGTTATAAACAAATATATAATGTCTAGTAAAATTAATGAAAATGCGCCATCAGACGCAAATGGATGGGTGCCCATAAGGCTGGCAGCGTTACCTCTTTGGACAGCGATACTTATACGCTGTCCGAAGTACCACCCGGCCTTAGGGTCAGTTTTAGCCTCAGAACCCCACGGTCCCAATGTCTTCAAGCCAAAAGGCACAAATATGTATTCTAAAGCAAGGCTCTCATATTTGCGCCTCTTGGCATTTTCAGCTAATGATGCCGCCTCTCCCGCTGATTTGGAAGTAGCGTTAATGTGAGATGGTGCAAGCGTATCAATACCTGTAGCATCGCACACCAACGACCTTCCTTTTTTCAAAGGCATCAACGACATACCACCTGGTCTCTTATCACCATTCGGCTCGGGAATAGCCGGCACGTTAATGGTGACAAGAGTCCTTTTGATGATGTCGTTGAAGCCAGCGTGTCTTGGGAGACGTCCAGCGCTACATAGACAAGACAGACCGTGGTCACCGAGTCGATTCACCCAGTTATCATATTTACAACGATGATGCTCTTTTTATTTTTTCTGTATTTATGTTAAGGTTCCATATAATGTTATCATGATTAATTGAATCTCAAGTACAAAACAAACTGCTAGAAGACATTCTAGAGACATCACTTAATAAAATCAATCCTTTATCAAAACAAAACTCATTGAGATAACTCAATATAATTTTAAAGAATACTTTATAAAAATTTGGGTGTGAATGAATTAAATATTATATTGTAAATGTAGTTTCTAATTTGTTCATTTCGAATTTAATATTCACAGTTGAAACAGAACAAAGTCTTTCAAATCAGCTAGTATTAATATCTCTAAAGACTTATAGAGAATAGATTATATTGCCAAATGGAAGGAACTACTTTAACTATCGTTCATAAAACGCGAAAGTAATAAAAGATCAGATGATATCTCCCAGATCGCTGACAAAGGCCAGTCGATGCCTTATCTCAGCCCTAATAATATTCGATCACAATGGAGATTATTCAGCTCGGGTTGCTCCACGAAGTTTTGCAATTTATCCCACTATTGTTACTATAATTGGAGTTGGTGAAGTAAGAACAAGCAAGTTGCAAATTTGTTCATGGTTAAAGCTCGTGAAGCTTTTTATCAGTGTTAAAACAAGTGGCGGCACCTTTTATTAAAAGAAAAATTATAAAAATACTTTATTTCATCGTCTACATTTATGGCAGTCATCAAAGACTCGGTTTGGTTTTGCAAAATGTGGAACCAACTTCCATCAGTGGTGTTCCCCCAAGACCTCAACATGCAATTGTTTAAGTGGCAATTAAGCACCCACATTCTGAGCCTGGGTAATGCGTATATAGTTTTCCTGATGCAGTTAACATACAAAAGGTTCTTTTAAGGATGGATGTCACTTCTGTGGCAGAAGACTCCGCTCGTCCTGAATATAAATTAAAGAAAGAATCAAGAAAAATTAATAAGAGCGTAAAAGACAAGTAGCAGCCCATTAACGTTCCACTGCTGGACACAGGCATCCTTGTTCGGAGGAGAGAGGATAATTGGGGCATTAACCCACCACGCTGCTCCACTGCATTGCAGATTGGTCAAAGCAGCGCTTCCATTTCATAATAGGTATGGGTTTTCAGTCATTCACTTCACTTTTTATTAGATATAAAGATTTACATTATATAAAGTATTTTAGGGTTTTACATTATATTTGTTTTGATAACAAATATAATGTGTTTTTTCGCAAATAAATGATTTCAGTAAGTTTTTAGATTTTGATTTTGAATAGATTTTATAAATTTCATAGTTTCATCTCACACTTTACTCTTCTCCTGCCATCTCCTCCATACTTCTCCTACTTCTCCTCCTCCATAGAATGCATCTCGCCTAGCTTCGTTATCATCAATTATCCCACCTTGTAATACTCCCCACTCGAAAAATTACTCCACCAAACACAGGCGAGGTTAAAACTATAACTTCAAGGTTGAAATTCAACTTGACACAATATCCGGAATAGCTTAATCATTAGTACATGTAAATGTTTTAGTAATATAATTACAAAAATATAGTAATGTAACAAATATAATATTAGTGGTTTCTATCAAACAACCGCTATATGACATTACAAAAGCAAGCTCGTGGAATAACACATTGTAAACTCTTGGTTCGATGTAACATCAAGTACCCCCCTTATTCAATAATTAACGCCCCCTCCCCCACTTTCCATCCTCATATCATATGTCGCTAGATATCACACGAGCGACACGCATAATTTTGTTGACTATTATTAGAGTTAATATGTTTGCTAACGATGATGATGAAATGCCCAAAGAACTGTGTTTATCGTCCCAATTTAAATTGATTAACAAATTTAAAGTTAAAATAGTTTTAAAGGTGTGATTTACATAATTGTAATCTATATTGCATAAACTTCACACGGCGAGCTTAAAGCTGTGAAGCTTTACTAACCAAGCAATCTTTTTGGTGTAAGAAAAGTTGCTGCTGGATGTGCATTACAAAATTTACGGGTCCCATCACATGGGTCAGGAGTGTAGGGAGGGAGAAGGCCACGCAATTCTCGCTAAAACCCAGTGAACCATCTTCATGCATGGATAAGGCATCAGGAAATTTTTATATTGCTCCCTATATCTCGGATGAATCTAATTATAGATTTACGAAACGTCTTCTGTATTTTCTCTCTCTCACTCGAGCGTCTCCATCAGGGAGTCTACCATTTCGCAGACGAAGGCCATAGAGTCATAAAAATAGAGAACATCGCATCTATAGAAAGACTCCGCTGTGTGAGATCACAGCTGATCATCGCCATCAGGATGCGACGCTGAATTCTCGAGGTTGCCCAAACCACAATGTGATGATGGCAAGCGTCCATGCCCAATTTACTCTGTCATAAATGGAAGTACTTAACCTTTTCCACCGAAACAACTCCTCACACCATCACGCCAGCAAGGTCATTACACCATGTCGAGGGGGGTTATAGCTATATACTGATTATTTCTCTTACATTGGAAAGTTGATAATGAATTTAAGCTTCGTTATTAATATAGAATATAATCAAGATTACGGTGACAATACGGTCAACATCTCTATTCAGCAACAATTAAATTACTGAACCCCTATAAGTCCAATATTTTCATGGTCGGATAAATCTCTAAAAGGCTCGTTAGCACGTAGCGGGTTGACCGTGGGGTCGCCATTTAAACGGCCTGTTTTATATATGTTTACTGCAAAACCTTAGTCATGTATTTTATAAATCTAATCCACTTTGTATTGTGATAATCCTTTTTTCCAAACCCGGCAATAATCTCCCTATCTTTAAATGAAGCAACAGAGGATCGATAGATCATCCCACCTGAATATATTGTGATAACCTTCTGCTACCCGAATTGCTTCATTGGTCTAGTCGTTAGCAAGTTCGACTACAGACATGAGGTCCCGGGCTAGAGTCCCAGGTCGGACCAATGCAAAAAACAAATATTGAGTTTTCTATTAACATTTTGTCCATATTTGCCCGAAGTTGGGAAGTTGGCGGTGTGATCCATCCCCGTGCCTCGGAGAGCACGTAAAGCCGTCGGTCCTGAATAAGAACGAAGGAATTAAGAGTGCACTTGTGTACTATGCCTGCCAATCCGCAGTGGAGCAGCGTGGCGGGTTTATGCTCTAAAAACCCTCTCTCCTACGAGTGAGGAGGCCTGTGCCCAGTAGCGGGATGTTGTTGGGCTGCTACTTACCTTACCCGAATTTCAGCCACAATCTTTATAAATGCTGCTGTGTATGTGCAAACACATGTGCACATTCTATTTCTTGAGTCTTATATTTTGATAAGACGGAAACCTCAGAGATATTGGGAGCAATATTTTGATAGAAGGGGAACAAGTGGATGATGTGAAAGTATTTGTATACTTGGGATCTGAATTCATATTAACATGTGAAAGTGATATTAAGAGAAGATTGAATTGAGGGAATATAATAAAAGGTGCTCTGTTCGCCTTTGTGAATATCCAGATGGTGTCCCAAAGGGCCAGACTGGTTGTGCATGGAGGATTGTTGGTGTCAACACTTATGTATGTTAGTGAAATGTGGTTGCGGTAAAGATGATTGCGTTGAGAAGTATGAATAGATTGAAAGAGAGTGACAAAGTAAGAAGTACTGTAAAAAGAGAATGTTGTGGTATAAAAGAAAATGTAGTGACTAAAGTTGAGAAAGGTATGCTTAGATGATTTGGGCACTTAGAAGAAAGTATGAAAGGAGACTGAGAGAAAGGATTTATGAGTTAGGAGGGAATGGGAAACTTGGAAGGAGAAGACCAAGGCGAACGTTCTTAGACTGAATCCAGGACATTTTAAATAAAATGTTAAGAAGAAGGCAATTTAAACACTCAAAGAGCCAGACAGGCAGAGACAGACAGACAGAATGTCAGATAGACAGAGACAGACAGACAGAGACAGACAGACAGAATGTCAGACAGACAGAATGTCAGACAGACAGAGACAGACAGACGGAATGTCAGACAGACGGAATGTCAGACAGACAGAGACAGGCAGACAGAATGTCAGACAGACAGAGAGGGACAGAGAGATAGACGAGAGACAGATAGAGAGACAGAGACTATCACAGTACTACACTAGTTAACACTTCAGCAGATAACAACAGACAAGCCCCGTCCGACCACGCATCTCTTTTTAACTGCCCACTGCTCCTCTCCTTTCTCCGTAAAAATACCGCGAACATCGCTGCACGAGCGCCTCGTCATTATCTTCCGCCGGAAGCCTGCGCGTCTTAACGGAATACAATAAACTCGCGTGTAACAAAAGGCTGGATCAAGAGTACTCTAAGCCGACGAACTTCTATGAAAGGTTTAATGAGAATGAAAGAAGTGGAGGAGATATGCAATGATCTTGGCAAATGGAAGGACGTGGTCTCTGCCTACCCCAATGGGAATGAGCAGTGATGCTATGTATGTATGTTTGTAGATTGGGAGCAAGACCAGCGATTTAAGTTGTTCTACAAGACACGTGGATGGAGCTGGCCACCAATTTTGCAATTTTGATCAAATCCTTAGAATTTCTTAACAGAATAGTAAAAATTAATATCAAATGGGACCGAATTAGGACTTGAACTCAAAACCCCAAGATCTGTAGCCGAATAATATGACCAAAAAAGCAATAAGGCAGTTGGCTGGATTGTGATAATTGTAATTTTATGCTTATTTATGTAAATAAACTTGGGCCAAACGCATTTGATAAATGCGCCCTAACGTCTACTTATTCAAATTCAAAATATCTTTATTCAAGTAGGCCTTTAAAGCACATTTGAATCGTCAAATATCGTTTTATCATATATTCTATCAATGTACGACTGATGATGACAAGAAAGAACTACTTACAATCTAAAGTTATGAAGGTTCCTTCTCGCCCTGTTCTGAAAGGCCACAACAAACTCAGTGGGATGTACGTTTTCTTTTTCATCGTCATTACAATATGTATTTTTACTTTTTATCTTCTAAGTTATCCTTTATATTGTATTGTATTGTATGTACTGCAGAAAAGGGCCGTTCGTGCGACTTACAATATGGATCCAAGAGAGTCGCTAAGAAACAAATTCAAGGCAGTTAACATAATGACAGTTAACTGCGTTATTGAAAAACTACATAAAAACATTGACTGTTTTATTAAAAAGAGTGAATGTACATCTTTTAACTTACGAAACCAAAACCAACTTGTTATAAATTCTAGTAGACTGCATAAGATTAACAGCTCATTTAAGGGTAATTGTATACGTTTCTATAATAAACTCCCACAACACGTTCAAAAGATGTCAATTAATAAAGTCTTTGTTAAAAGAAAGTTGATAGAAAAATCGTATTATAAGTTGAAAGATTATCTAGACAATAGAAACGCCTGGGAGTGAACGAATTGCTCTAATTTTAATTATAATATAATAAAGTAATATAATATTGTAATGATGATGGTAACAAAAAAAATACCCGACTGAGTTTGTTGTAGGTTCTTCTCGGATCAGGGCGCAAAGGAACCCTCGTAACTTTAGATTTTAAGCCGTTCTTGAGTACCATCATCAGACGTATATTAGAATCAGAGTGTGGAAAAAAATATATAATTTGACGATTCAAAAGTGCTGAAATATGCCTACTTGAATAAAGATGTTTTTGATTTGCTTTGATTTATTATAGACTGAAACCCAGCTGTACTTTATCCATGTTTATCCATGATTTGGGTGCAGGATGATGTTGACTAAGGATTCAAGGTCTTTCATTCAATCTGCGGTGCTTTACTCTGGCAAAAAGAATCATTTAATGAGTTCTTCTTCTTTGTTTCGGAAGAACTTGCATCTTCTTAACTCCCTTCGAGACTCTCCCTAAAATTTAAGTGAACATTTGACAGATTTGACATTACTTAATTTTTAGATGCTTTTGCCCAATGGAATAATGAGTCTTAATACTATAATTTATGGCTTAGTACTTGGAACATTTAAGCTTGATACAGCTTTTTATCATTGTTATCTATGATTTTTGCTACTATTATAAGATAACTAGCAGACCCCACAGACTTCGTTCTGTCAGCAGTACTAATGATCTATAGCTCTTATATTTTATGACAATTCAATTGATTTTGAACTTTGCGCAGCGCTAAAAAGTGCAAATTGACTCTTGCTTAGACAGCAGTAAGTACTTGTAATTTATTAAGAACTTTATTGAATAGGAATAAAGGTCAAATTGACTCTACATTTTAGTTTTTTCTAACTAAAATGTAGAGTCAATTTGACCTTTAGTGCTATTCAATAAAGTTCATAATAAATTATGAGTACTCAATGTTGTCTAAGCAATGTAGGCAGTAGCAGGTGTGTTCCTAATGTGATAGAGTCAATTTGCACTTTATTACAGCTGTACAAAGTTCAAAACCAATTGAATAGCCACAAAAATGTAACAGCTAGAGATATTTAGTACTGCTGTAATTTCATTTCGAAAATGAAATTTTGGAATTCGTTTGTACGGCAAACAGAAAAGGAATGTTTTTAGGATTATCCTCTGCAATTATTCGAATTTTTGTCGCCGTTTAAACCATCCTTGGACTTCAACGAACATTAAAAAAAACAATTGTCAAAATTGAGCCAGGTGTTGTTGATTTATGCGCTTACCAACACATTTTGCGATTCATTTTTATATTAAATAGATACTAAACAAATCACTATCGATTAAATGACATTCAGATTCTTTTTTGTTTTGAAACAAAAGATAGCGTAAATAAATGACATCTTTACATAACCTATGAAAGATGAATAATTTTTAAACGAAAGATAGTAGTATAAATGAATGCCATATTTAGATTTATTAGAATTAACAAAACCGTTGCTATAGACAACGGTCTAATAATTCATGTCACAACCTTGTGGATGCGTGAGAGTGCGTGGGTGAATGCGTAGGAGTGTGTAGGTGGATGCGTGGGTAGATACGTGGGTGGCTGCGTGGGTGGATGTGTGGGAGTGCGTGGGTGAATGCATGGGTGGGTGTGTGGAAACGAGTTTATAAGCATTGAAGTGACGTTAGACATTTTGCCGGTCTTAGTGCACTTCATAGCAGGAATAAATGATTATCCACATAAGTTTGAAAAAAAATGGTAAAGGGTTGATGGAATTCAAAAAATGTATAGCCTAAAACCTACAATTAATTCCACGTCGAATGGTCATGCCAATCGGTCCAGTAGTTTTTAAGTTTATCGATAGAAGAAAGAAAGAGTTGCTTTTATATATATATAGATATGTTGTGTATTACAGTATTGGAAATTAATAAGCCTTTAAAATTTGCAGTAAAAGACAATAATCTTTTACAAACCGAAATAACGTCGACAAATCGGATTAATTTACCTCCTACGTTTTTGTAGACGTCACAAATGCTTTCAGTAAAATCGTTAATACATTTTATTTTACACAATTACCATATTGTATTTGTCTTCTTACTGTTCTCTATTTTCATATACTATAACATAGAAACTATAATCATATTTGATCACAACTGAGATGGTTCAAGTTAGTCCGAGTTTCAAACTTAACTGATTTATCGGGTTACATATTAGGTAAGTTAAAGTTTGCGAATGGTTTAAATTGAACTAGTTTTTGTTAGCGTTGCTTCGGTTTTAACTTAATACATTATATACCCAAGTTGTTTTGTATTATTGTACATATTAAAGATAGTCGAATGAGAGGAGACAGAAATAAAATTCTTAGCGTAAGTATTAAATTACTGGGTAAACGCCCTAACCGCATCAAAAAGGGCTCTTCTGCGAAGAGCGCAGAGAGTAATAGCGCTGAGGATAATAAGAGGTTATCGTACAGTGTCATGGATGGCCGCGACCTTACTAGCAGGTGACCCACCTTGGGAGCTCAGGGCGGAGGTTTTAGCGGCGGCGTATCAATGCCGGACAGCTGCTAGAGACACGAACAGACACGAACAACCTGATACCGAAGAGTTACAAAGGATAAGGTCCGAGAGGGCCTTAATGCGCAGGTGGAGAGAGGACCTTGACTCTCCGCTGGCGGGCAATGTTACGGCGGCTGCGATCAGGATCGTCTTAGACGGCTGGCTTTCGAGAAGGCATGGTTCGCTATCCTTCAGATTGGTGCAGGTACTTACCGGGCACGGATGCTTCGGGAAATACCTGCACCAGATTGTGGGGTGCGAGGATTCGCCAGCCTGTCTCAAATGTGGAGCTCTCGTCGATACGGCCCACCATACTGTGGCGGAGTGTACAGCTTGGGGGCCACAATGGCATCTGTTGATGTCCACAATTGGAAGTGACCTTTCGCTGTCGAAAATAATCAACATAATGATCGGCAGTGAAGCGGAATGGAGGGCGGTTGCTTCTTTCTGTGAGACTGTCATCTTGCAGAAAGAGGCGCTGGAGAGAGAACGCGTCGCCGCGCGTAATTCCCCTCGTCCTAATCATAGGAGGGCAGGAAGTAGAAGGCGTGCGTTCGCCCGCCAGCTATCCCGTTTTTTATATGATATTTCAAAGTACGATAATGATTTATCAAAGAACGACTAACTATCTAAAGCTACGAGGGTTCCTTCACGCCCTGTTCTGACTCAAAAACTCATTCTTTTTTCTCATCATCATTACAATATATATTTCTAATTTATTCTATATCAATTAGAGCAAACCATTCCTTCGCTTTTTATCATCTAAGTATGACTTCTCTATTAGTTTTCTTTTCACAAAAGATTAAAAACCTATTTAGCAACATCTTTGTCACTTTCTCTTCTCATTATTTTTCAGAACACCCCATGCTTTTTGAACAGCGACATTAAATATGCTCATAACTGTTAATATTGTTTAATATACATTGAGCCTTCAGAGGTAAAAAGGTCATAGAATATAATATTTTCTAATAAAAAGCGTCGGGTTACCTTATTAAATTCAAGGCAAACAACTAAATTCAATAAATGTACACGCTATTACACTATTGACTCAATAAAGCCTTATTAAATTTTCTTTTTTCCGTCTTTATTAATCCCTGGTTGTGCGTTGGCGTAAGGTATACTTCTATTATCAAAGCGACAGTTTGGGAATTCATTGAGTTAATCTTCTAAACAAATCGTTAACTTGATGACGATAACAAGTTAACTGTCTTTATACAATATAACTCGTATCATCAAATGTAATGACCATTTCCTTAATTATATTCTGTTTTTGTATTTCACTAGCTTTTCCCCCATTGCCTTACCCAAGTAATTCCAGAGGCTTCTTTTTCAAAAATTTGTGGAAGTTATCTTCTAAAGAAATCTAATTTGATGACGACAACAAATTAACTATCTCTACAGAAGAGNGAGGGTTTTTAGAGCATAGACCCACCACGCTGCTCCACTGCGGATTGGCAGGCATAGTACACAAGTGCACTCTCTATTTCTTCACTCAGAGAGATCAGGCGCAGGACCGACGGCTCAACGTGTTCTCCGAGGCACGGGGGTGGATCACACTGCCAACTTCCTAACTTCGGGCAAATATTGAGAAAATCTTTAATAGAAATCTCAATATTGATTTTTTTATTGGCCCGACCCGAGACTTGAACCCAGGACCTCATGCCTGTAGTTGAACAAGCTAACCACTATACCAATGAGGCAGGTTTTAGTAAGGTGACGTAAAAGCTTATTCGCCTTTAAATTTTTTGACGAAGTTTTTTTTTGTGATACTGTATACAAAAATACATACAACCCTAAACTTTCACCTTTCTATCACAAACCCCTATTTTTTAATAGCGATAAAAGTAATTATGTGGCAAAACAACGTTTGCTGGGTCAGCTAGTATACAAATAAACGTATAAATTGTATTTGGAACCTAAACCTTTGACCAACTGTACCAAAAATACATTTAATTATCAAGCATGTCACATTTATAATGAAAATTGTAGTATTTAAGGATGGTCTACTTCAATGTTTAGTATAAAATCATTGAAGTGAAACTTCTTTAGATGTATGAGGCTATTTTTTTGCGATTAACGTCATGAAGAGGTACAGTTTTAATATTTACAACTAACATGTGTCATTTTAATTTGACACTCCTCACTTAATCATTTATTGTACTATTTTTCATAAAATAATTCATAAATTCTCTTTTCTAAATTTTCAATTCAAAAACAAAATAAAATTAATAATTTCTAATATTGATAAAAAGCTCGTGGCATTTTTATTTACAATTCCTCATTTGATATTTCAACAAATCAATTGTATCCATTTTCGATTTTAATATTTTAACGACAATTAAATCCATTAAATTCCCAAAATATCTTCCTAAGTCTCGGAAATCTAATGTTTTCGTATAAATATAAATAAGACTTTTGAAGCAAATGACTTTGTCAAAGAAGTTTCACTTCTGACATGTGTGTGTACTTTATACGTACGTACATTTAATATTGTTTTTTTTTTGTGTTAAACTTTCTTTTCCTTATACCCTTTAACTGTTATATACATTTTTTACGTTCAATAACTCTAATATATGTATATGTCTTAGTAATTAGTGGAAACTTGACTAATTTTTGTGTATTTAGTTGTAATATAGTTTTGAAGGTATATAATAATTGTTTGTTTCCCAAATAAATAAATCTTTCATCTCTACATGTTTATACCATACGGATCTCTTTCCTACCGTCTGGTGCAGATGCTTGCCGGTCATGGTTGCTTCGCCAAGTATTTACACCAGGTCATGGGCCGTGAGGAAATGCCCGCCTGTCATGAGTGGGGTGCTCCTGTAAATACGGCACACCTTACCCTGGCGGAGTGATCAGCGTGGGCACCTCAGCGGCATATCTTTTTGTCACTAAGGAGATCTTTCACTGGAGAGCATAATTGGGGTAATGCTCGCCAGTGAAGTTGGGTGGAGGGCGGTTGCCTTCTTTTGCAAGACCGTCATCTCGCTGATAGAGGCAATTGAGAGGTTAAGGGAGTAAGAGGCTCTCCCTCGCCGTCGGTGGAGGCTTCGTGGCAGAAGTGCACTTCATGCCTCACTCTATTGAGTGGTAGATCCTTATAGTCGGTACCATCCGGGTCACTAGGGTGGAGTGCAGTTAGGGTACCTCTAATGATCTCGAATCTTTTCATTCGATATTCCTCAATGCCTGAATACCAAAGTTTTCGAACAGTCTGTGTTGCCAGTTATGAACTACGGTTCTGAGACGTGGTCGCTGACTATGGGCCTCATGCGGAAGCTCAGAGACACTTAGCGTGCGATGGAGAGGGCTATGCTCAAAGTTTCTCTACGTGATCGAATCAGAAATAAAGAGATCCGTAGTAAAACCAAAGTCAATGATTAGTCTTGCAAACCTGAAGTGGCAATGGGCAGGGCACATTGTCCGAAGGACTGAAAACGTTGGGGGCCGGAGGTGCTGGAGTGGCGAACCCGTACCGGACGGCGCAGTGTAGGCAGACCCCCCACAAGGTGGACCAATGACATAAAGAGGGTCGCCGGTAGCCGCTGAAGCAAGGTGACACAAGATCGGGCCTTGTGGACATTACGTCAGATCTATGTCCAGTAGTGGACGTCCATTGGTTGAAGCAAGCGAGCGAGCGACTGATCTCAGTCATGGATGGGGATCCACTGGGTTTTAAGTCCCACACTCCTGATGGAATTAGTCTTTCATCGGGGTGCGTAAAGGCATTTCAAAAAATATCGTATATAATTTGCATCTTAATTGTTCAGTAAAAGAACGTAAAATATATTTATCATACCGAATACCCTTATCTAGGGAACACCCAAAAAAGATGTTAATTCACTTATTTAGCAGGCGGGGGTTTAAAATTACGAAATTGTAAAAATAATTAAGCTAACCAAACAAAAGGAGGTTTTTTTAACGGTTTTGTAAATTGGATACATTGTCCGCCACGAGAGAGTCTTTTGAACAACGCCTCTAGCATTTTTATATTTTAAAACTGCGTCCCAGTAATTGTAGTAAAGGAGGCTTTGCACCGTGCCCTTAATTAACAAGAATGTATGCATCTCATTCAATAAAACGATAATGATGTATTTCATGTTTGAGATAAGTACCATAAGGAAAGCCGAAGGGTGGAAGGCATTGGTGAAGACCATGACGCAAACATCAAAATACGGACATGACCTTCAAACATGAAGAATACGACCGAGAAGAAAAACACCATAAGTTTTACCGTATAGATTTCACACTATAATTATAAAATAGCACACAAAAACCTCGTTAATATGACCTTTTCTTTTTGATGCTTTATTTTAAAATTAATTGTTACTAACATTTTACTTCTATTATTTCCGTGTTTAATTTCGCTTAATGGAAAAAGTAATAGTCTTTAATTTTATAAAGTCAAAAAAGTAAGTAGCAGCCCATTAACGTCCCACTGCTGGGCACAGGCCACCTCACTCCGAGGAGAGAGGGTTTTTAGAGCCTTGACCCACCACGCTGCTCCACTGTGGATTGGAAGGCATAGTACACAAGTGCACTCTCTATTTCTTCACTCTCATAGTCCGATGTGACGGTAATCCGACACAACCGAAGAGAGATCGGGCGCAGGACCGACGGCTTAACGTGCTCTCCGAGGCACGGGGATGGATTGCACCTCCAACTTCCCAACTTAGGGCAAATATTGAGAAATCTTAATAGAAAACTCAATATTGATCTTTGAATTGGCCCGACCCGGGACTTAAACCCAGGACCTCATGTCTGTAGTCGAACATGCTAACCACTAGACCAATGAGGCAGTAATTATATTTGACATTAAATTAAACACATTGAATTAAATTCGTGGCAGTAATACCTCCACATATATTTTTTTCACATTCTTGCCGTGATGATGGTATAAAATAAGCGTGGCAGACTGCACTTAATTAACGAGAACGTATACATTCGAAACAATAAGTTATTTTTTTGAAGGAAGCAACGCTGAGGCGCTCGCATAAAGGCTTCCGTAATGTTGAAAATCGTCTCTACTTTTAAAAAAATAGTATAATTAACGTTGTTACTAATAATGGATGAAAGCTTGCTTGATTATGATCATAGCTGATGATACAGTCTAAGATGAAAGGGCATTAATCTGGTAGGAGGAAATTTACCTTTTATGGTCTCGACACAGTGGTACGTCTTTGCTGGTGAGGTGATAGCCACTGCTGAAGCTCAGACAAATTGGGAAATGTAATATCTTAAATTCGCTCTACTGGGGAACGAACATCTGCCAGCAAAGCGAGTACTCGTACCACTGCGCCAGCAACGTATTCTACAGCGTTACTCACATAGTTCCAGATCTTATGGCTAATTTGCGGATATCCGTAGAAATCCCTGACTCGACAGACTGTTCTGTCTTAATTACGAATATTGAATATTTATTTATTACATAGATAGCATCACGTCTCATTCCCATAGGGGTGGATAGAGACCACATCCTTCCACTTGCCACGGTCCCTGCATATCTCTTTCGCTTCTTTCATCCTCATTAAACCTTTCATACAAGTTTGTCGGCTCAGAGTACTCTTGACCTGGCCCTTATATAAAATGTCCTGGATTTGGTCCAGGAACGTTCGTCTTAGTCTTCCTCTTCCAACTTTCGCATTCAGTCTTGACTCATAAGTCCTATTTGTCAGTCTCCTTTCATTGATTCTCTCTACGTGCCCAAACCACCTAAGCTACCTTATCAATTTTAGTCACTACATCTTCTTTACCACAACGTTGTAATACAAATAATAAATTTTATCCTGACGAGCTAAACTAGGAAAACACGTCTTTTAAGGGCTAAAGTAGGAAAAAACGGGTTTCAAATATTGAATTCAGCGTAATTAAAAGAGAAAATTTCAATTTTACGTTTAATACAAATACGAAATAGAAAAAAATGTATCCGTGCGTGTAAGTGTACATGAGTGGATGAGTGCGTGTGCATGGATTTCTATATTTCGATTTGAATTCATGGATGTTCCTTCACTTGGCCACTATTCCCCGACATTAAATTTCGATAATAGTTTTAATAAACAGCTTTTCAGTTCATATTTGTCCATTGTCAGTATTTTAGACATTTTATTTTAATGTCTTTTATTGAAAAACATGGCTTTTTCTGTTATTTAAATTCAATTACATTTTTTTGTTACGCAGGCGATATCCTGCAAAGACTTACTGACTGCCGCAGCGATTTATTTATCGATATAGGTATATGTAGCAGTAATACCTATAATAAGATGTTGATTATTTGTTTTCCAACGGGCATTCTGTCAATCGCTGATAAACAATCCTGTTTTTAGTCTATTTCTACGAAATTATAAAGGTAGATTATGTTTTAATCATATACAAATTCTTTGCCGCATAATATATATATAAAAATACGCGCACACACACAGCTAAGCACGCTCCCGTGCATTTGGGCACGCACGAACTTACCTAAGCAGGCATGCATGTACCTAAGCCCGCACGCATGCACCTAAGCACGCACGCACGCACTCATACTCGCACATACTCACTTTTTCTCTCTTTGGCATTCATTTGTATAAAATTAAATAAATATAGAATCCACAATCAATATATAATTTTTTTAAGAATAGTTATTAATTACGTAAATTTATTAAGTGGCAAGATAATATTAAGTTTATATAAAAATATCTTCCTTTACGTTAACTTTAAAAAGACATACAAAAGCTCTAGTACGTTTTAGAATTGGATACATTCTTTACACGAAAATGTAGCTCTTTCATAAAATCTACGGAAGAGTTGCAACGTACATATTTTTAAGGGTTCACGACGCACCAATTATATTATAAATAAAGAGTCTACTTCAGTCTTTCATTAACGAGAACATGCGAGGTTATATGTAACAAAAAAAGATGCCTTTCATGAAGGAAGTGTTTTTGAATAAGTTGAAATAAAAAAGGGATATATGTATTTGATAAAAGAAATAAGTAAGTTCATGCGAGAATGTTTCATTAAAATATATTTCGATATCAGGCGTAGGATTTATGATCTTAGTTTGACGTCTTTTGTCACACTAGCGAAAGGAGGAGAGTGGCTTCCTTTTGCGGAACTGTTATCGTTGAAGGAGGCACATGAGAGGCACAGAGGCACTATAGACGCTCTTCTTCTCCAGCTTATGAGGTTGGGAGGTAGGAAACGTAAATTTACGCTTCTCCTGCTGATAAAGTACTATATATCAAAATCTAAATATACTTTAGAAAGTTCTTCTAAATCGTCATTCTAAAATATCTATTTACTTCCATGGAAAAACATAAAGAATAACATAAATTTGTTAGTTCGCGCCAACTGGGCGCGAGAGGGCGCCTCTGCGCTGGTCTATGAGTATAGAGCAATATAGTCTATAGATTATCGGTAGTCTGTAGTCGTAAGAAGCTGAGCAGAGTTGTCAACCGCGAAGCGGGGCGTAAAGACGGGCGTAAAGAATAGGCCCGCTTCGTAATTTTATATGATTTTGTCGGGATGTGCGATAATCCCACGCGTTAAGTAGTATGTGGGGCCAGTGAAGCAAATCGTCGCATTTTGTAGGCCCATATAGTAGCCCTCTAGTGAAAGGTGGCGGGTCATAACGAGGCTAGGTTATTTTGCCTACGCGGTGGCCGCAATAGGATTTTGGAGTGGAAGAGAGAACCAGCGTCGCCGAAAGCAGCTTTCCGCGACGCTTTGGCAGGTTACACTAAACATTCCACCCACACACATACAAATACACATCCCACGTGATCATTCATCTGCCAGGGCTCGTCGCTGTCGAGGAGATCGGCGCCTGGAGACCAGGTAGCTGCATAAATCAATCAAATCTGTTCGACCCCTGTGGAATCTTCCCTTAATTTTCTCCTCCCGCCGTCTCGGGGACCGATTCGACCTGGATTCTTATGTCCGAGTCCATGACAGGGTCACGGCCGGCGTAACCAGTGTTAAAACCTTGATGAATTATCCACACTAATGGTCGTACAGTTGTCGAAATTTGTCCATCATGAATTTAAATTATATATTAACGTTCTACTGTCAAAGACTACCGTTCTATAACAACAGATTTAGCCAAGACTACACTGTCAATTTGCTTAATTTATTTCAACAATATGTATGAAATTTAATATAAAAAATACCTTTTTTTTAATGAAACAAAAACCATGCGAATAAAAATGCTGCCGATTGCACTTGATATACATATTTAATTAACGATACAAACTATTTTATAGTTTCCTAAATGAATTTTGAGTTGTGCTTAATCAGGAGAAGGTTCGTATGAAAGGAAACAATTAAGAAATTAAGTGGAATATCAGAAATTTTAAATATACTTAACCACTACAGTAACTTTTATAATGTAACCTCCTTACTGCAAACCTCATGGCGTTTGACATAATTGTCAGCGTTTGACAAATACGCTAATATACTTTATATACGTGTGCGTAGTGGTTTTTTATTGATTTTAAAATATATTATAATTGTGCTATCCTTCTTTATACAAACTAAAAGTGTGGGAAATTTTCATAACCGTTTGCCCGCGCAATTTTTTTCAAAACAGATATAAAGTTTTAGCTTCACGTTTAGACGATAAAAGCCTTTTAAAAAAGAATTTGTGACCTTGCGTTATAAAGGCTTAAATAATTCTAAGCTATAATCAAAAAAAAAATTACGTAGAACATTAGAAATTTTAAGTAAACTTTTTAAATGTAACCTCCTTAGTGCTTTTGACTATATAAACTTTTTTTAATGTAACCTTATGGCGTTTGATATAATTGTCAGTGATTGACAGATATGCAAATATACTCTATATGCATGTGTATAATGTGGTTTATATCGATTTAATGTATTTTTTATGCAGAGTTTAAAAAAATACATAAACTTATAGCTTTTCAACGTAGTCGTGTATCACTATTTTAAAATAAAAATGAGGCGTCGAAACATTATAGTGGATATGCAGGATATGCACGACGTAGTCTTTGTGTTTTTCACAAAGAGATGTCAGGGGAAAATCCAGGTCAAATGACAACCCTACAAAAACTTGCTGCGAATACATTTTTAACACCCTTTCTTTGGGTAAAAAATTAACGAAGGTAAAGATTTTGTTTTCTATTTAATTTGAAGAAAAGCTTGTGAGAGCACGAAGCCTTTTTAATATATAATTGTATACATTTACGTATACATTGTTGTTCTTGCAGCTTAATTTAATCTGATACTGAATCAAAATTTCACGTATGGTAGTGAAAATAATATAATTCGAGATTATGTACTACATATTTACTAAAGTTATACATATAGGGGTTGACTGAAACCACGTCCTTCCACTTGCAACGATCCTGGCATATCTCCTTTGCTTCTTTCATTCTCATTAAACCTTTCATACAAGTTCGTCGGTCGTCGGATTTGGTCCAGGAATGTTCGCCTTGGTCTTCCCCTTCCGACTTTCGCATTCACTCTTGACTCATAAATCCTTTTTGTTAGTCTCCATTCATACATTCTCGCTACATGCCCAAACCATCTAAGCATACCTTTTTCAATTTTAGTCACTACGTCTTCTTTTAAACCACAACGTTCTCTTATCACACTATTTCGTACTTTGTCACTCAGTTTTACTCCTCTCATACTTCTCAACGCTCTCATCTATACCACATTTATTTCACTTTTGTGTTTGTTCTGCCATACCCAAATTTCACTACCATACATAAGCGTTGGCACCAACGCTCCTGCATGCACAGTCAGTCTGACCGTTTGAGACACCATCTGGCTATTCATAAAGGCATGCAGATCACCATTTTCTATATTTTCTGCATTCACTCTCCTTTTAATATCACTTTCACATGTTCCATCTTTTTTAAAATTTAGATCCCAAGTATCCAAATTCTTTCACCTCTTCCACTTGTTCTCCATCTATCAAAATATTGCCATTCATCACAGATTCATCTCTTTCAAAAAGCATAACCTTCGTTTTGTTTACATTCACTTCCATTCCTTTGCCTTTCAAAGCTTTATTAATAATATTTACCACCTCCTGTAGCTCATTAGCAGATGATGCAAGTATTACTTGATCATCACCGTACATTGTATATCACACTTTTAGGCTAACTTGGCACTTAAATTTTTGTTTTTTCTTTATTTGGAACAGCCAGTTTTACTGTTTTTAACAGATTAGGGTTCTCAATATCCCCATTATCAATTTTATGCAACAAACAAAGATCAATTAACTCTTTACGATTTAATAATTACATAGTTTTATAGGTTTTTAGTAGGTCGTTATAATTTTTGTGTCTATTTAATATTTTGTCCCTTTATTTGCAACCTTTTTATTTTATCTTTATGAATATGAAGCTATTTTGCTCGAAGATAGTTTAAATTCTTTGGTGTTTCTAAAACTAAAACTTAACAATTTAAAGGTTTTTTTAAAGTAAATTATCTATTGTGGTACAAAATTTAATTTGTTGTCTATTATATATTGTTTCTCCAAGATCATTCATTTGATCGATTTTAAGATGTTTTCATTTATATTATACAAAAATTCAATATTCTTAATCTTTCTACTAAATATAATACTGCAGCATTTTAAATGGTTTTAATTTTATTTTATTCTTTGATAACAGAACCTTAAATTCAAACCTATAATTTCAATTAACTATTGTAGAATTGCGCCCACCACACGACCATTTCTTGAAGTAAAGATAATTATACTTTGAACTTTATAAGAGTAATATTGTGGTGTCTTAGATTTTATATATTATATGTCCTTTTTATTTTCGTGTACTGTGTTTGTAAGTCGCGCCATAAAAGAGATTAATCCCCTTAGATAGGCTGGCTCGTATAATTTGTTTTTATCACCCTTATAATTATTTAGGATAAGAGCGGGTTTTTATCGTCGTTTGGGGGCGTTACTCCATTTTGGGAATATGTGGATTTTTATCTAAGAATATATCCATACTGGCATATTATTAGCTAATACAGTTAAGCTGGTAATCATTTATAGACAACTAAAATTCGAAAGTCGAGCTTGAAGGCTTCTTGTTTATACGTGTGTGTATTTGTATATATATTTATACTATTGTCCATTAGTTTCGATTTTAACTGCATCTTAAACCTTAAATTGTTGTCCGGAAGAAATTGTTATCCATTAGATTGTCCTGCCGCGTTTTATTGGCCCCCGTTATTTGCCCGCGCTATTTAACGGAAATAACCATCGCCTGCCTCGCTCCGCACGGACGTTTTTGCGTCGGATAACGCTATAGTGGCTCTTGGGACGTAATTCTCCATGAAAGATTACCAAATGTTATGATTTTTATGTTTGCTAATAGTTAAACTTTACAATGGTATCTTTTGTTTATTAAATTAAGACTCTAGTGTGTAGTGTAAAAGGATGGAACATGTGAAAGTGATATCGAAAGGAGAGTGAATGCAGGGAATATGGTAAATGGTGCTCTGCATGCTTTTATGAATAGCCAGATGGTGTCTCAAAGGGCTAGACTGGCAGTGCATGCTGGAGTGTTGGTGCCAACACTTATGTATGGTAGTGAAAGTTGGGTATGGCAGAAGAATCACAAAAGTAAAATAAATGCGGTAGAGATGAGAGCGTTGAGAAGCATGAGTGGATTAAAACTGAGTGACAGAGTGAGAAATAGTGTGATAAGAGAACGTTGTGGTATAAAAGAAGACGTAGTGACTAAAATTGAAAAAGGTATGCTTAGATGGTTTGGGCATGTAGAGAGAATGAATGAAAGGAGACTGACAAAAAGGATTTATGAGTCAAGAGTGAATGCGAAAGTTGGAAGGGGAAGACCGAGGCGAACGTTCCTGGACCAAATCCAGGACATTTTAAATAACGGCCAGGTCAAGAGTACTCTAAACCGACGAACTTGTATGAAAGGTTTAATGAGATTGAAAGAAGCGAAGGAGATATGCAAGGATCGTGGCAAGTGGAAGGATGTTGTCTCTGCCTACCCCTATGGGAATGACGCGTGATGCTATGTATGTATGTATGTGTAGCATCAGGTTGCGATAAACGTTGAGCTAGTGAAAAAAGTCTGTCTTGTATTTTTAGGCTCATATTTTAAAAATTAAAGATTTTATTCACATCACTTATATAATCAATAACACAAATAAATACTCACAGTTTATAATATATCACAAAAAAACTTAATGACCTTCGACGCCAGGCACGCACTGCTACTAACGGTTAGTTTTTAACTGATTTATTTTTTGTTTTTTCTATTGTCTGGTATCATCTATAGACGTAATTTGTTACGACAGTTACAGAGAAGCAAAATAGATAATACACGTTTAGACAATAAAAGAAAGAGATGCTTATATTTCTGATTGTACGAGTTCAAACAGAACTATCGTACCATGTCAACTAATTGACACGGGCAATCTAAGGGCTATTTAGCGATAACACCTTTTGTACGTGTGTTTTGTGTTAATTTGTTATTTCTTGACATGCTATAAAGAAGATGCCAGATATAATCCATGATTAGATCGACTCAAGCGAGTTTTGTAAGAGAACATTGTGCCTTTTCTGTAAAGTCAGACTGGTATTTTGAAGATACATAGGTAGATTTATTTTTTAGAATTATAGAGGGAGATTCAGCATTGAATTCACTTATAAGGATTTACTATTGTTTTTTAGCTAACCAAGGGTTCCGATTTCGAGGGTTTATTTATTTATTTATTTCTTTATTTAAGGACCACCAGTAGTTACTACACTTAATGTCTTAAAATATAAAAAAAAAACTTAAATCTATAAATTGTTGAAGAGTGCAACTTTTTAAGGTAGCCGCAACGTGAGTTTAAATTAAATTAGTCTAAAAATACAATAAAATTAGATATTATTACTATGTTTAAAGGGAAGTGAAAACATTTATTCGGGTTTGAGATTTTCAGCTTATAAAAACAAAGCTTTTTTGGAATAGCATTCATAACTACAGAACAGTTGGACCGATTGTAATGATAGCCGATTTGTTATAATCGTCCACCCCGTTTAGCCAAATATCTATATTTATAACGATGTTGAAAGATGTAGTAAATAGGTACAAATAACACCAAATTTCAACTCGTTTGATACGCAGCATTCCACGTCATTCGTTTCATATGACTTCCTCATTGTTATAGTGATCAGTTTGTTCAAGAGTTAAGGTCTTGGGTTCGATATTGTTAAGAAATTCTCAATATTACACTGTGTTGTGTAGTTGTCTGTGTGCTCTACCGCCGTGCCTCGAAGTGCTCGTACAGCCGTCGGTCCTGCGTCTAATATCTCTTCGATCGTGTCGGATTACCGTTACATCCCATTATGAGAGTGAAGGAATAGAGAATGCACTTCTGATGGCTCATACACCTATGTACCATGCCTGCCAAATGGTTGTGGAGCGGCGTGGTGTGACTTTGCTTTAAAAAGCCTTTCTCGTATAAGTTAGGAGGACTGTGCCCAGCAGTGTAACGTTAATGGTCTGCTATTTACCTTAAAATATATACGCGAGAAATGGCTCAGATGATGCGCTTTCCGTGACAAGGCTGCAGCTGAAAATCGGCGCCGAGTGTCAGGTCTATGGCAGACGGCATATGCCGAGCTGTCCTGTCTTTTTGGGGTCGTGTGGGGGTTGCACAGTTGCAATGAATCAAAATTAATTATGAGTATTTTAACTATTTCTACAATGTATCACACTGCTCTGAATAAAGTTTTCTTTCTTTCTTTCTTTAAGTAAATGACGAAGTAGGCGTTGCCCATATTCTCACGAGATCAATAAGTACGCAAGTAACACTGAGGAGTAAAGCTAGTGCATAAGGAGAGGCACCGAGGGCGTAAATCTAGTGCATAAATATAGACTCAAAAAGCACTTTTAAATTGTCAGTAGTCTGTCTGTTGGTAACAAATATACCACCAGTTCGGAAAGTTGAATTCGCTGAGAAGATACTGGCAAGAAACTCAGTAGTTACTCTTTTAAATATAGCTTTGTAGGTTACAATGTGTAATATTTGATTTCTGTGTGCAACTGGAGTCAAGTCCAATCATTTCTATCTTTAAAATGTAATTTTTTAAAGACGTTTTTGATAAATCTCTTAAAATTATGTGGAGGCAAATCCTAAACTGGTTGCTTTATCTTATCACATCGGTGTATAGAAGTTATGTACAGTTATTTATAAAGAACTTATTTAATCTATACGGCTATTGAGAGAGACTATTTTATTCTAAGTTTTAGAGTAATACTTATGTCTTTTCTTTTTTATCTCATAACTTTTTTAGATAAGTTTTCGTGAAGACTGGATGACTTTAGAAAGTACAAAGTGTTCTGTGCCCTCATGGGAAATTATCGTAACGTCTTCGTCACTTCACAAACAAATATTATGAAATTTATTGAAAGGCTCTATATTTGTCGTTGGTTCATTTTATGATACGCTTTCCTTATATTGAATAGTTACGTTATTAAGTTGATAGTAAGTGGTTACATTTCAGTTTTGGATTGTATAAACACCATTTCATAATGAATACATATTTGAAACCCTAAAAGGCTATAATATAATTATAAACACTCATAAACAAAAAAAGTGTTAATGATAATTAAAATTCGCATACAAAAGCGTTGTCCCTTTTGAATGTGAATGAAATAATTTAACTTATTTCACCACATTCAAGCCACATCAATTATAAATTAAAACGAGCGGCCATTCATTATAAAGAATGTATGCGTCTAAAATGAAACTCATTCTTTTTTAATATATCTCTTAGCTGTCCACGGAGATGTCACTTGTGGTCTTTCCAATCTCGTGGTGTGGGAAGTCCAGCATCATTGCGAAACATGTTGGATTACTCGTTACTTGTTTCCAAAGAGCAGGAAATAGCAGAACTGTTAAACAAAGTCGATTGAAATACTTAAAATAGAAAGGAGACCAAAGTTTTGGTAATAGATAAAGCTGGGCTACTGATGCAAATAAGGGATGAGACGGGGACATTCAGAGACGTAAAAAAATGGCCAAATCAGCAATAAGGAAATTACCAGATTTCGAAAAGACAGGAAAGTCTTAAATGACACTGTGAGACTTGTTCGAGCTGAACTGTTTAACAATGACGATTGAAAAGCCTGGTCAATAGAAAGAATACCAAAGTTTTGGTAGTGGATCGAGCTGGGCTAGTGCAAGCAAGGGATGTGACGGGAAAACTCAGTGACGTACATAGATGGCCAAAGCAGCAATGAGTAAATTAACCAGAATTTGGAAACAGTAAAGTCTTAAATGTTACCAAAATGACACTTGTGCCTGTTTTGGTATTCTCAATTTTTCTACACGGGTCTGAATCATGGTACATAGGGAAGGTAACCATTAAAAGAGAGAGATTTTTGAGATGTATTGCAGAATGATTTCAACACCGTAGACAGCTAAAAGGGCAAATAGATCCATCTTTGCAGAACAAGGGAAACACCATCTGCTACAAATTCTCCACTAATTTGGTCATATTGCCTAAAGACAGCCAGATAACTTGGAGAAACTGATTGCGGTAGCAAGGGTCGAAAGAAATAGACCAAGGGGACGTTCACCTACCCATTGTTCTGGCAAAATATAGAGTATAATGAGACTCGCGCTTCCAACAGCCCTGAAAGAATATTGAAGGATACAATAGAATATCTTGTGCATTACCTGGCATCGATATATTTCATGACACATATCAGGTGTACAAAAAAAAGCTCACTGCTTATGCCTCGGTGAACCCTCCCTAATTTATGTAATTTAACTGCATTTTTATTTCATTTTATTGTTGTTTATATCTTTTTTCCTGTTTTCATTAAACTTTGATTATAATTCTATGTATTACATGTCAAAGCAAATGTTACGTTCATTTATAATTGACTAGCAGACCCGACAGGCTTCGTTCTGTCAAAATGATTTGAAATGTGGCAGATTTCAGGTTTACAAATGATTTTCGAAATGAAATTACAGCCGTACTAAATATCTTTAGCACTTACATTTTTGTGACTATTCCATTTGGCCGGATTGTGACTATTCAATTGATTTTAAACTTCCTGTAGCGATAATAAAGTGCAAATTTACAGTGCGTACTTGTAATTTATTATGTTCTTTATTGAATAGCAATAAAGATCAAATTGACTTTATTTAATTAAAATAGAAAACGCATGTATAGGAAACGGAGAAAGGCTGTTTTTAGGGTTTTCCTCTGCAATTATTCGAACTCTTCTCGCCGTAAAAACCATCTTTGCACTTCAAAAAACATTTTTAAAAAGAATTGTCAAAATTGACCCAGGCGTTGTTGAGTTATGCGCTTACCAACACATTTTGCACTTCATTTTTATATTATAAATCCACGTGTAAAGTAGCAGCCCATTAATGTCCCACTGCTGGGCACAGGCTTCCTCGCTCATATGAGAGAGGGTTTTTAGAGCATAGGCCCACCACGCTGCTCCACTGCGGATTGGCAGGCATAGTACACAAGTGTACTCTCTATTCCTTCACTCTCATAGTCCGACATGACGGCAATCCGACACGACCGGAGAGAGAGATCAGGCGCAGGACCGACGGCTTAACGTGCTCTCCGAGGCACGGGGGTGGATCACACCGNCTTTGAGGCCAGTATTTCTAAAGGAAGTAGTAGTAACAAGCCTATTTGCTTATAGAAGAGAGGGTTTTAGAGTATAGACTTATAAAGCTGTTCCAAAGTGGGTTGGAAAGCTTTATTCTCCCCAGAATTTCCCTAAAGTATAATGATGAATTGGAAAGGACAATCAAACAGACAGTTTATTGTTATAAAGAGAGTAGTACCAGGCTAGGATTCGAACTGGTGAGTTCTCTGAACGAGAATCTACGCTCCACTAGATCATGATGACGTCCCAATGCTATTTCTCTAATTAGTTTTGTCTATCATTACAGATAGTTTTACATTTTATAGAAGCCAATAAACCAGATCTTTCTTAGTGGAAAACCTTACTTTTGACGCTGATAGCGGGAAAATAAGCCCGAGGGAGTACACGAAGCACTTTATACCATCTGATAACACTAACGTTGTTCGTCAACCTTCAACGAGCTTTTATATCAGGACGTACGCCAAAAATATCTAGTGTTTCTTATATAACACAATCATGTCTTTTAAAATTTCAAAGTAAATAACAACTTGATTATAAATTTTATAAGCTATTAAAAGTTAGAGCAAGTGTTAAAATGACTAAGGCCATCTAGTAAAAACTTAATCTCATTACCTAAAAGGTGGATATTATGAAATAATTGAAGAAATTGTAGCAAGGATTGGTAAGGTAAATGAGTAGCAGACCATTAACGTTTCACTGCTGCTACAGGTCTCATTACTCATAGGAAAGAAGGTTTTGAGATATAGACCCGTGACGCTGATTCATTGCAGGTTGGCAAGCATAGTACACAAGCGTATGCGATAATACAAGTGCATTCATTATTCTTTTACTCTCATAGTGGGATGGAAGTACTTGCATCAGATTGCTCGCCGAGAGGAATCGCCTATTTTCCATGAGTTGTGGTACCCCTGTCAAGACGGCTCACCATACCGTGGCAGAATGTCCAGCTTGGAGCCCTCAGCGGCATCTTCTGGTGTCACTGATTGGAGATGACCTAACGTCGACCTGGTTAGTAAGTGCGATGGTCGCCAGCTAAGTAGGGTGGAGAGCCGTAGCCTCCTTTTGAGAGACCGTTTTCTAAAGGAGAGGAGAAGGAGCGGGAGTTGGCACCTAACGCTTCTGCTATCCATCGCAGAAGGCTGGGTGACGGAATGTGCAGCTTTGCGTGGCTCCTCCCGCAGCCTGGAACCGGACCGAGAGGCATCGCCTATTTGCCATGACTGTGGTGCCCCCATCGATACGTCTCTCCATACCGTGGCTGAATGCCGGCAAGGCAGGGTGGAGAGCCGTAGTCTCCTTTTGTTAGTCTGTTATCTCGCTAAAGAAGGCTCGTGAGAGGGAGCGAGAATCGGGTCCTGATGCCCCTGCTATCCGTCCCAGAAGGCTGGGTGGCAGAAGGCGTGGTTATGCGCATCTCCTCCCACTAACTTGAACCTCGATTTGGCTTCATCCGGGATACCATATTGGATTGCGCAAGCGAGCCGCTGATGTCCCACTTTAGGATGACGAGGATTTGCTGGGTTTTAGTGGGTATTCTGCTTGACAGTGAGTTGCACACTCCCGACTAGTTGGAGTGCGTGTTTTCCATATTCCCAACTGGGCGGGGTGTGTAAAAGCATTTCCCAGGGATACAAAAAAGTATGTGACGACAATTCGGGGAGAGATCAGGCGAAGGACCTGCGGTTTATTATGCACTCCAAGGCACGGAGATGGAAAACACAAACAACTACGCAACATAAGGCAAATGATGAGAATTTCTCAAATTCGGAACCTCATATCTGTAACCCAACAAGCTGATAACTAGACCAATGAAGCAACTGAAAAAATTTGGAGTAAATAATGAGTTCTAGAATATTGGGTCGCTTAGGCCGTAGCTAGTTACCACTGTATCAGCATAGACATGTCGCCAAACAAAAAGTACGTGTAGGAATCATTATCAGGTAAATTACCTTTCACTAGTATCGTACGCTACCATCTTTGACTGTATCATCCCATGGTATCATTGTAAAAATCGTATATTATATATTTCCTATCCTTAGCGATGTTTGATCCTTCTTGAAATAGAAGTATTTGATAGGCTTTGAGTTTCCTGGTCATGTTTAGGTGCAATGTGCAGCTTTAGGAAAAAAAGCACTGTTTATAATGTCCAATGGGATTTATCCCTATATTAAGAGATGTATTTTAATATTTACCTGTCAAATTAAATATTTATACTGTAAAATTATTGCAAATTAAACCGTTTTTGTGTGACACAATTAAAACCACAGTTCTCTTTGTTATCTCATAGGTATCAATCATCCAAACCGACGGTAGATTCTTAACCAATGGTTAGACTTGATCACTTATAAGAGCTTCAATAAAGAATGTTCTGCTTGCTGATTGTCAAAATTTTACGCATAAATGTATGCATAAATTTTCTTGAACTAAGTTTTCTTCTTTAAAGAAATAGCCTTTACAACACTTATACAAAATATACTTCTTTACCATATATTAGTTCCAATGTACAACTGAGGATGATATTAAATTAGCCGGTCTGAAGCGGGGGATTGGAAATCCGCCGTAAACGTTTTTATTTGGATAACTTGAGTAATAGAAGAGTTGCCTTCTTCAAGTTGTTTGTAATCATAAATGCATTATAAAGAAACATTGTCATGTTATTTTTTATTCTCGAAAGCGCAAATCGTTTAAGAATGTCGATTTTGTTACCAAAGAACCCAAATAGTTGGTACGTATTATTTGTCTCACGCCAACAAACGCGGTACCACCATAAAGAAAGAGCGAGACAAATGTACGTAACTGTTTTCGTTTACGCTGTATTGTACGGCCGTGTATTTCTATCATGTTATTGCCACTTGATGTTCCAATGACTCTGTTTCGGATCCCCATACAAAAGAACTTGTTTTTTTTGGTACTCTCGTTAGGATCACACGTAATTTCTTTTGATATTTAGGGCCGGAAAGGGCCCGGAGTAAGTCTCATAAATACGACTGACATTGTTCTGAGAATAACCCAGAGCAATCTTAGTCGGGTATCCTTTCTTATAGCATCGTGTTTAACTTTAATTATGCACAGGTGATATTATCATAATATATATGAGTGTATAAAAATCGTGAGTGAGTGATGTACTCGCCGTTGATATTGAACATCACACAGTCGTAATGGCAGAGACTCTGGAAGATCTCAATACAATGATCCATGATCTCTGTAGAGTGTCTCAACAGGTGGGCCTTAAAATGAACATGCATAAGACAAAAATCATGTCGAACATCCATGTTTCGCCCCACCCGGTCACTGTTGAGAACTCAGCACTCGAAGTTGTAGACGAGTACATCTACCTGGGAGACACGATCCAATTAGGTAGGTCCAACTTTTTATCCATAATTCCTCAGTGTCTGAAGACTAAGGTCTTCGAACAGTGCGTATTGCCAGCGATTACATGTGGTTCCGAGACATAGCCGCTGAGTATGGGGCTCGTAAAAAGACTCAGAGTCACTCAGCGGGCAATGCTCAGGGTTTCCCTACGTGATCAAATCAGAAATAAGGAGATCAGTAGGAGAACTAAAGTTACCGAATTGCAAAGCTGAAGTGGCAATGGGCAGGGCACATAGTTCGCAGAACCGATGGACGTTGGGGTCCGAAGGTGCTAGAGTAGCGGCCTCGCACCGGAAATGATATCAGGCGGGTCGCTGGCAGCTGCTGGATACAAGCGGCGCAAGATCGGGCCCATTGGAATTCATTAAGACCTTTGTCCAGCAGTGGACGTCCATCGGTTGAGACGACGACGATAAAAATCGTATCGAGAAACAAAACCTATGTATAAAATAATGCAAATGTCGTTTCTTTTCATGAATATTTAATAATAAGAAACACTCAAGCTGCATATTTACTGAGGAATCCAAAATATATATGTTTTTATATATACAAAAGCATTAGCAAATATTATCCTTCCTCGTTTTAAGGAAGACGCTCTGCATAAAATATTTATCAGTCTTTCAGCCTTGTTTTCTCATTCTGCATTTACGTTAGTCTTTTAAAGATATTTTTATGAAAAAAAAAATAAGGAATCCATCTGCTTTCGTTTGAATTGTTAATTCGTTATTGATAATTTTCACTAGTTCCCCTTTTTCATAAATATTTTTTACAATTGTATTTGTGAGATAGCTTAGTACATAATTGTCACCTGTTTTTATGCGTGGTTGGTATAATTAGAATAGCTCAGAGTCACTCAGCGTGCGATGGAGAGGGCTATGCTTTGAGTTTCTCTATGCCATAAAATCAGAAATGAGGAGATCCGTAGCGGAACCAAAGTCACCGACATAGCCCTACGAATCGCGAACCTGAAGTGGCAATGAGCGGGGCACATAGTCCGACGAACCGATGGACGGTAAGGTCGGAAGGTGCTGGAATGTCGACCCCGCACCGGACGCCGCAGTGTAGGAAGACCCCCCCACAAGGTGGACCGACGATATAAGGAGGGTCGTCGGTAGCCGCTGGACCCAGGCGGCGCAAGATCGGGCCTTGTGTGCATCATTTCGTGAGACCTATGTCCAGCAGTGGACGTCCATCGGTTGAAGCGACGACGACGACGGTATAATTAGAACGGATCGATTGATTTGGAAACATCAGCGCTCGAGCTATTGGACAACTATTTATAAGACATTGTTAATGTGTTTATGTTTCCCCCTTAAAAAATATCTAGGCATGCCCACTTCATCATTTTTATATACGAGTATAATAAATGTATTTGTTGTCCTTATTGATACAATGGTGCAAGTACTTTGCTATCAGAGGTCCTATGTTCGATTACCGGTTGAGAAAATTAAGGAAATTGCGTTTTCTACTTTAGACAAACCAGTAAATACCTTGTAATTGCCTTGGAGATTATGCAATTCCCCCACCAGCCCAGACTCCTCTGAGTTGGCCGTATCTAGTTCCATCCCTCATAACTAAAACCTTATTTCAATTCCATCCGGTTTCATTTTAGCAAGAGTCTCCTAGGTACTTTTTATGTTTATATCTGATTTCATCGAAATTTGTTCACTTGGACATCGTTTCTTTATTTGGAATTGGAAAAAGTAATGATGTTCAGCAAACATTATAATATAAAATTGCCAGGATTCACGATTAACTTGCAGATGTCGTGATAAGTAAGTTTCGTGATAGGCTTGTCATATTTTCCAGAAATCAGGAATTATTAGGTGGACACCACGGGAAGAGCTTCTTTTGTTCAGCGGGCTCACCAGAATACCCACTAGTTCATTTAGGCCAATCTGGGCCCTCCGAATAGAGCCACCACAAATGTGCCCTACAAGGGGGGAGTTATAAACCTCTCTCCTGTATCCAATCTCTTCTATTGGGATGATGTTATTCGACTGTATTCGGCCCTTCTCTTTGCAGTGCCTCTTTTAACGAATAATGATAGTTTCGCAGTAGATAGCAACAGCTTTCCAAGCCCACTTTCTGACGCGTAATGTAACTACAATACTATTTTTTCGCTGTGAAACGCTGTAGCTGGAATTAACCTCCATCCGGGAGTATGGAACTCGCTGGCTACAACAGAATACCCACTTAAACCCAGCGGAATCCTCTTTATTCCTATGCTGGAGGGCAGATGTTTGTTGACGCATTCCGCTCTGGCAATTTGGATGAATCTGACTCCAGGATTTAAATAATAGGAACCGAATGGGCAAAACTGCGCCATCTGGCACCCCAGATGACAGACTCACAGAAGGTGGTACCTTTTTTTACGCTGGGAAATATATTTACGTCGATCAGACCTAAAATCATATCGACTGTTTGATACCAGCTAGCAGAAGCCAGAATACCTACTAAAAATCATAGATATTTTCCATATCCTTTAGTGGAGTAGCATAGGTTCATTCATGGAAGACGCAGTCTACCTTGGTACTCCTGGAACTAAATTTACGCCTTCAACCTTCCAACCTCTTGCGGCAGAGAAAAGGAGCTTTTATAGCATCCTTCCCGTACCTTCCATGTGCTTCCTTCTGCGAAATCAAAATGCCACTGCATTCCACAAAACGGTACCTACAACACTGCAGGAACCACTAGTAAAATATATAACCACATAATTAATAACATTAACCTCTGTCACAACCAAAAACAAGGTTGAATTCATAATACAGCACTTCATAACTTTAATATTGTTGTTTCAGATAGTTGCTGCGAAAAGCAACCGTTCCACTGAAATATTTAATTAAAAAGTTAGCTACTTGTACCGACATTTAAAGCTGAGTTATTGTGCCACGACAGTGTATTTCCAAAGTAAATTCTAAACGCATAGCATAACTTTCTATATTTTGCTTCTATAACTTTGTTAAAGTAAAATTTTATATGGTTAAAATGTTTTCTGATTAAATGGTAGCAAAGTTCAAAAGCAATTTGTTTTACATTGTATATTTGGTGAAGGCCTCGCTGGCCCAAAACTGCGAGTACAGGCTTGGCTAGCAGAACCTTAGGTTTTTTTATTGCTGACTAGCAAAAGTAAAAAAAGTAAGTAGCAGCCTATTAACGTCCCACTGCTGGGCACAGGCCTCCTCCTCGCTCCGAGGAGCGAGGGTTTTTAGAGCATAGACCCACCACGCTGCTCCACTGTGGATTGGCAGGCATAGTACACAAGTGCACTCTCTATTCCTTCACTCTCATAGTCCGATGTGACGGGAATCCGACACGACCGGAGAGAGATCGGGCGCAGGACCGACGGCTTAACGTGCTCTCCGAGGCACGGGGGTGAATCACACCGCCAACTTCCCAACTCCGGCCAAATATTGAGAAAATCTTAATAGAAAACTCAATATTGATTTTTGAATTGGCCCGACCCGGGACTCGAACCCAGGACCTCACGTCTGTAGTCGACCATGCTAACCACTAGACTAATGAGGCAGTCATGCTGACTAGCGCTTGACTGTAATCATACCTGATTGTAAGAGATGAAGCCTAAGATAAAAGCGCGCTAACCTGGCAACCTCTTATAGATAATCTCTGTTAATTTTGCCAATCAGAAATATAAGCATCTATTTCTTTTAAAATCATAATGTCTACTATCTATTTAGCTTTTTGTTAACTGCCATAACAAAATATGCGTAGAGATAACACCAGAAAATAACACAAAAAATATATGTCGGAGTGCAAGAGTCTGTGGATCGCTGGTCCGTGTGTAATAGTCTGTGGAACGCTGGCGCCATCTGTGTATCGGCGTGAGGGCAGAGTCAATAAGAGGCAGTCCGGCCCGTCTCGGCAGTTCTCGAGTGGCGGTCGGCCGGAGTGGTCGACTATTGAAACTGTCGCGTTCCTAGCTATTAGTGTTAATGAGTTTGAGTAAATTGATATCGGGGATATTAAGTGAGTGAACATTATAATCCGAGTTAATTAATAAAGTGTTTGATTGCACCAACATTACCCACGAATGCCCACAGTATAAGAAATTATATAATGGATCCCATTAATAACAATGTCGACGGAGAACCCTACGCTCCTGTGCTTTATGCGTCTCCGTTCTCTCTTATTCTCCGACATATATAAGTTACAAAGTGACCGTTACTAACTGTGAGTGTTTATTAGAGATTATTTGTGTTTTTGCTTATATGAGTGATGTGAATTAATGAAAACCCTTGCAGTAAGTTTTAATTTTTGAGATATGATCCTATAAATACTAGAAGGAGTTTTTAATGTCAAAGTTTATCGCAACATGACGCTATAGTTTTAATTTAATAATAAAAAAGATAACATTGTATAGTTTAAGTATTTGTTAATATAAAAATCGTAATATTTAGTAGTCTTTCATGGACATTTAAATCCCAAGACTGGTTAGCTTCATTAGACCCGCGGGGCAAATTACGGAGGCAATAAAATACAGCAGGACAATGTATGGGTACGTCTTTGCTGGTAGGGTGATAAACCACAGCCTTTTACCAGACCAAACAGGAAATACAATGTTCTGAATTCGTCCTCTAAGGGGTCGAACCTGAGACCTATACAGCAGCAAGAGTGGTTAGGTTAGTGGTTCATTCGACCCGCGGGGCAAATTACGGAGGCAATAAAATGCGGCAGGACAATTTAAGGGTTATGTACAGTATCGTATCGAAACACAAGTTTCTATTCTTGGCGGTACGTCTTTGCTGGTAGGGTGATAAGCCACAGCCTTTTACCAGACCACACTAGGACAAACAGGAAATACAATGTCCTGAATTCGTCCTCTAAGGGGTCGTACCTGAGACCTGTACAGCAGCGAGGCCGTCAGTACTTAACTGTGATTTTATCAGATAATAAATGAGGATACACCCTAAATTGTTAATAATCAGTTAAAACCACATATAAAACGCGATCTTAGTACGTAAACGGGATTTCTTTATAATCCATACAGTTCCTGTGTCTATTTTCGAAGTCACCTTTAAGGCGTCTCTACATAAACCAGATTCACCGTTTATATTTTATTGTTTAAAATAAAACGGTTATATTTACGTTGTCACAAACTGTTTTACGAGGAAACGTGTTAGCCGGTTTAGCATTTATAGCTAAACAAGACACTTTTAGTTGCTCATGCGATTTATGGTATGCACGGTGCTACTTATATATACTAGCTTGTTATGTCTTCTGAGATATCTACTTATAATAAAAACTCTACCTCACATTACCTAACAACTTTTATTCTTTCCACTATTGAATAAACACAACTTCCTCTATACTTTACAATTTAAATTTATGCAATTTAGCACTATTCCTTCTAAAACAACCGCATCACAAGGCAGCACGAGAGACTATTACATAATTGCTCTACTCGTCAAAGTTACCTCGTATTGCATAACATTCTGTAATATAGCACAATGTTATTTTTAAGTGTTGCCACTTTACGACATAATAACTTCAGAGCCTTACGTGCCGCCACCCAACTATTAATAGTCTAACAATATTCATAGCTTTCCTACCGTAATTGTCTTTTTTTTAAATGAAATAGGCTCAACAATTGATTTGGTTTGCAAAAGTGCTCTTTAACATCAAAAAACTAGTCACCGAATTATAAAATCAGTTCGAAAATGATAAAAATTTAGAATAAATTACAAAATATAAACTAAAAGGTCAAAAATAAAACTGTTTTGCTGTTTTAAATATGACATAAAATTCTCATTTTTCCAAACTGTAATCACGTCCAGATATTTTTTTATCAATTTCCCTCCCCCTCCTCCACCACTCGGCTACCACAGCTTCACACATAAGACACCTTTTAATAATCCAATGTAGCAATATACGTAAGCTCCTTGCCATTTGATTACAGACAGTTATATATTCTAAAATAAATCGCACGCTTACTGTAAGCCATTGAGGAGTTCCATTGATTATCATATTTAATTACAACAAACACTTGAACATACCAACGTTACGGGAGGTGACTCAAACATATGGATAGCCTGTAAAAAATTCTGGAGAGTATCGTTAATTTGCTCCTAAGAGTTGATGAGTTCCGTTACTTTGTCAGGGATTCCATGATCAAAAACTAACCAAACTATCATAAAACCAATTGTTGAAGAATAATAATAAAAAACGGATCATCGAATCGGTTGGTGTGATCTTGAGTTATTCGTACATTTGTCGCGCACATGCTTAATGCAATTTTAAGACTTATCCGGTTTTCTCATGGATGCCATCATCAGAACTGAACCGCAATAAAATGAGACCCTACGACAAGCACCGCCTTTTATATTAAAAAACAATCATCAAGATCGGTTCACCCAGTCGAAAGATATGAGGTAAAAAAAGCTAAGTCGCAGCCTATTACCGTCCCACTGATAATAATAATAATAAAAACTTTATTTCGACCATTGGTGATCATAATGTGTTAGTAGGTTACATATCTTACAAACTAATGTTAATGCTTTAAACAAAATAAAAAATAAAAAAGAAGTTAAATATTAAAACTATAACCTAACCTATCCCGGCTCGATTTGTCAGCCCGTGAATCATGTAACAATGATTCAAGTACTGACAATCGAACCTGTTACTAAATACCCTTAGAATGCCATTGGAGCTTGCCTGTACTCTCCGCGCCAGGGATGTACACCTTTTCCGCATGGTAGTGTAGAAACAGTCCACACGGGCATCGGCAAACATTCCCGAAGCGCTGCAGCATCTGGGCAGCTCCATTAGCATTCTAAAGGCATTGTTATATTGGACTCGTAAGGCGCTACACTGTTTCTGCGAATAGTC